>CAAKHC010003258.1:10172-21924 GCA_901007825.1 Macroramphosus scolopax | reverse complement strand
AGTATTTGATACTCTGCCGATTTTGCAGGTTTTCCCACTTACAAAGCATGTAGAAGTCTGTCATTCTTATCATACTCTTCAACTGTGAGAGACGGAACCAAAAACTAATTTTCCATTGTCTAATAATTGCGCCAACAGTTGTTGCCTTCTCACCAAGCTGCTTGCCTATTGTCCTGTAGCCCATCCCAGCCTTGTGCAGGTCTACAATTTTATCCCTGATGTCCTTACACAGCTCTCTGGTCTTGACCATTGTGGAGAGGTTGGAGTCTGTTTGATTGAGTGTGTGGACAGGCGTCTTTTATACAGGTAACAAGTTGAAATATGTGCAGTTAATACAGGTAATGAGTGGAGAACAGGAGGGCTTCTTAAAGAAGAACTAACAGGTCTGTGAGAGCCGGAATTCTTACTGGTTGGTAGGTGATCAAATACTTATGTCATGCAATAAAATGCTAATTAATTACTTAAAAATCATACAATGTGATTTTCTGGATTTTTGTTTTAGATTCCATCTCTCACAGTTGAAGAGTACCTATGATAAAAATTACAGACTTCTACATGCTTTGTAAGTGGGAAAACCTGCAAAATCGGCAGTGTATCAAATACTTGTTCTCCCCACTGTAAGTGTCAATTCTAAAGACTGGTTTTCTAAAAGTGAAAGGTGCCTGCAGTCTGAAAACCACTGTGCATACATCTCCAGGATCAGACACATCATAGTTGTGATGGTCAATGACAGCAGTCTTTTCCTCATCAAACTCGATGCCACACTCACTGCCCAACTCTCTCAAGGGGTCACCTGTAACAGTAGACAAGCATTTAAACAGGACAATTTCATGATGATTTATATAACATTAAAGAAGAACTGTTGGGAATTAACTGACCAACATCGGAACTGGCAGCAACCAAGACGTTGCCTCCACCATCAATGAAGGATGTAATAGTCTCCAGATTTATATTTCCTCCAAAGTCTGCAAATAATCAAAAGAATAGTTTTTATACACTCTTTGTCACCAAGCCAAACACAAGCTGTGAAATGTATCTCTTGAAATTTACCCTCAACTGTTGGTGAAAAGATGATTAAATGGTCATAGACAAACTGGCCGTATTTGATCAGGGATAGGGAAGGATCATCTGCTGTCTTGAATGTGAGATCAAAGCCACGATCTGAAAAAACAAACATTAATTCTCAGCAGCATTAAAACATTGACAATTAATGTCAATACTGTTGTACACATTTGCTTGAACAAAGTGAATGTCAGCAATAGGATTGCAATAGTATGAGACTTACACAGTACAACATCATCTCAATCTATCACCTTATAGAAATATACAGTATTACACAAGTATTGTTATAAGTTGCAATAACACTTTAATGAATGAATACAGAAGGGTTGTTGGTTGACACTTTGGCTAAATGCTTTATTATAAATTCACAGAATATGTCCTGACAGAGAAGAAACCTAATAATAACTGATTCGTTTCTGTTATAAACACCAACAGGGTAGAATTGAACTCCTTAGATAAGCAAATGTGCACATTTAAACATTAAGTTATGTTTTTCTAAAATACAATCTCTGTGGCTATTTATCAGACTATGCAAGCGATGTGAAAATATCACTGTGGGGTCTGGGGAACTTGTAATAGGCATTTTATAAGCGAGATAATTAAATCATACAATCTATTGACGGATTGCAATATGACTTTGCATGGATGTATGTATCTGGCAAAAAATAAAGTTACTTGAATGTTTGGTAGAAGACAGCTGTCTTACTTGTAATATAAACAACTCCTAGAAGAAAGCCGATATGAATAGCTTCCCACTATCGTTGCGATACAATGTATTTTGGCGTTGAGAACCTTGGGAGACTACAATATATCAGTACAAAAATGTTTGGCTGTAGAATGCATGAATGATGTTTGGTGACACAGAGAGCATAAAGAAGCTAGGCTAACGCTACCTGCCTTTCTCTGCGAATCACGTCTCAAACCTATACAAGTCCAAAATGCTCTAAACACCCCACAAGAAATCTGTTGATTTTCAATATAATAGGGGAACAGTAAATGCTCAGAGTGGTGTCTAATGAAAAACATAACAAATATCATGCTGACCTGCCAGACTGCGGAAGAAGATTGAATGGGTGTCTCTGATGTTCAGGTTGTCCAGCAGAACCAACGTCTTCCCGTCAGCCAAGGCACAATGCAACATGGATGCGAACGAAAGAAGTAAAAGGACATTGTTCCCCAAAAGTCTGAAACTCCTTTGAGTGGTCGTTCTGGTCATTTTTCTGGACGTTGATCCAGAACCGGCCCGATTTGTCTGCATGACTTCTGTCAACGACGCCATTTTACCCGAGAAGTAGACGTCAGCGTTAGCACTCGACTAAACTTTGACCCCGAGAACCAGCCAATCAGAGAGGGGAACGCGTCGCTTCAACCGCCATTCCACCAATAGGATGGAAGTATTATTACATGATTGACAATCACAGAGTGCAACATGATAGAAATTACAAGTTTCATATCTCTTTATAAAAATAATAGTACAACACAAGACCGATCAGACCGTGTGATGATTCTTTATTGATCCAAGGGCAACCAGTGAATCCAAGCATGTTTACAGATATCAAATAGATAGTATTGTAGAGGTTACTATAATGAGACAAAATAATAAGAAATTTGATGTGGAACTGTAATCATACTGCATCGTAAGGTCCAATGAAAAAAAGGCTCTTTCAGGTGCGCAACTTGCAATTGTTAACCATTTTGTCATAACCACATTTATTTTTTAGCTTTAAACAAGCGTGTTAAGACTTTCAGTAGCACATAACAACTATACAAATAATATAGATACACATGAACATGTGCATGTTTAATAATCTCTGCTTTCCATGAAAATACATCTACAAAGTACAATAAAATATTTTGATTGTTTAAGGAAAATGTACATATCTCATCAGAGCGAAATGGAAAATTTACAGGTCTTTCTTTACATTATATTGAGAAAGACATCATTTGACTATGATGACTAAGATGCCAACAGACTGTACAAAGTGATATCATCATCTCTGAAAGGATAACTGGGTCTCTCCTTGTTGGCTGGACTACAAAAAAAATGATCTATGACCATAAATCCTCAGATAAAACTAAAGATAGAAGTCTCCAGTAAAGATTACTTCTATCGTAAGATGTAAGAACTCAAGATGTAACTACTTGAATTTTTTTCTACATATTTAAATTAGATTTTGTAACAAGCAATATTTCACAAACCCTTCAAACATGTGCTCCACTACATCTGACTCTCACTCTCTGTATCCTCTTCTGCAGCTTCACATTTCGTCTCCGTCTTGAGCTCATTTTGGCTCTCGACCTGTTCATCCACTGTCCCCTTCTCATTAGTCACCCCTCCTGCCTCCTCTTCTTGTGCCTCCCCAATGATCCCTTCTTCTGCTTCTTCCTCTCCATCTTGGCCACGGAAGATGAGCTCCCCTTCTTGGATGACGTGTTCAGCTGTGGGTTGCCACGTTGTGGCAGTATCCCCCTCAGTTGTAGTGGCTGTTGTGTACTGGTAGAAGTCAGAATCTGCTTGAAACATGACCAAGGCCTGAGCGGTGTGGATGCGTACATGCTGAGCTAAAGAAGTGGCGTCCAAGAATTTATCACCACATGAATCACAAGCGTAAAGGATCTGGGTGTTGGGGTCTGGGAACAGAAGACGGGTTGGCAAACAAAGTAAGTCATTCAATCAATCTAATATTTTTTCTAATTTGAGGTCATGCAATACTTCAAATACTGTTGCCACTGTACATGTTGTTGTCTTCTACAAAAGAGCAAATAGTGTTTAAATAGTGCAGATATGCCTGTAGTGTCACGGTGTGGATGGTATGAGAAACTGTCATCTTGGGGAGCGTTTGGTGAGATATGCATGTCATTTGGCACATTCCTGCCTGACTTTCAAACAATGTTTGATATCCTGTGATGCTGATAAGTGTCAATCCTGAGTGCATGTTTGTTTGTTTTATAATGTCATGATGTTCCTTGCAGTCTTACCTGCTTCTTGCACTTTTTCTACTGCCTTGGTAATTTCAGCTTTCAAAGCCTCCGTTTCATCTGCAGACCCCGAGGAAGCCACTGGTACGACTGTAGACGAGCACATCACAAAACACCATCATCCTCATGCTTCTTTCATCATCAACAGAAATGCATGATGTCATCTGCAGCATTAACCAGCTCCTACTCAGGATACTGACTCTTTAGCTCTCTGACCTGTCAGCTGAGCTACAGCGCTGGCTGCTAGGGTAACGATGTCCTCCGTGGTGACGGTAACTATGTTGATCTCGCTGTCAGAGGTGGATACCCCGGCACACCCATCCGCCCCCTCGTCCACACTGCCCCCAGCTACCACCAGCCGCTGCATGCCGGCTTTGCCATGGTGAACGGTCTTGACATGGGACCGCAGATTGTCCACCCGGTTGAACCCTCGGCCACATTTATCGCACAAAAAAGGTTTTTCCCCTGAGCAGGGCGAGAAGAATGCAAAAGATGAACCAATAAAACCTCATTTCCTGCTTCTTAAGTATTGGGCTCTAATTTTGTTACCTGTGTGAATGATGATGTGCTTCGAAAGGTCTCCCACATTGACAAAAGCTTTGTTACACATCTGACACTTGTGAGGGCGGACGTTGTCGTGATGCCGGATGTGATTGGCCAGTTGACTGGACTGCACAAACCTGTCCAGACAGAAACATGAGACACAAAACATTCATCATAAGGTCCTCTATACTTCCCCCGTTTTTCTTAAATCTAGACTTAGGAAAACATCTCTTAAAAGAAACACAGACAGGTCGATCATACACAAACTACTTCCTACACAAGGTCAACTTTGAATCAATGGTGTTCTTTTCTATTTAGTTACATATCTTCAAACCTCCAAACATCATTTCAGGTCATATTCCCTTTGAAAAAACTAATTTGAATCATGTTACGGCAGATAACAGATTTGTCTGCGGACCTTTTACCACAACGATCGCACACGTAAGGTTTCTCTCCAGTGTGCTGGCGGACGTGTGCAATGAGGGAGCTGGCCTGCGTGAAGGCTTTGCCACAGGTGTGACAGACACAAGGCTTCTCTCCTGAAAACAAATACGTTTGGTCACTAGGGCAGAGGGATGTAGATAATCCAGAAAATATGTTTCCTTGACACTCCATGATCTCTCTGAACATCATTGATGTACCTGTATGGATGCGTTCATGCCGTTGCAGAGCTCCAGGGTCACTGAAAGCTCTCTGGCAGTGCACACAGATGTACGGTTTCTCACCACTGTGGACCCGCAAGTGTCTCTTCAGATTTCCTAAGAAGAAAACACCAACACACAAAGGTTAAGCTTAATACCTTTATATCTTTATTGATTATAGGCAACAGGCAGACTAACTGAAAGATGAGTTGTTAAAAAGTACAATATGACCACAGTGTTTACTTCATCTCTTTTGAATTTGCTGAAAAGGTTGGTATCATAAGGTTATTCTTTATTTTTTTATTTGGCATCTGCACATTTAATAGTTGAAGCTCCGTCTGTTCTCCAGGTGTCTGTTTGCCTCATGTAAGTTACTGAGAACCAAGAAACCCGTTGTAAACTCTTCCCCACCACAAAACCTCAAGTCAGGCAGGCTCACATGCGGCAAGGCTTCGTCTGAAGAGTAAAGTGCTCTGTGTGTGTTAGTAACGTGTTCTTAACTTTATCTGAAATCATGTGACATTCAGGTGGCAACTAAAGATTATTTTCATCATCAAAAACCCAGACATTGTTTTCAATCATAATGACGTTAAAGTAATTAAAACGAGTGTATTACCACTTTAAAAAGGTGAGCTAACTTCCCCTGTCAAACCTTTCAGTCTTTATCAGTCCCCCTTTGGATTTAAGACTCCTATGCCAGAAGGATATTACTTATACAGGTTTTATTTTAATCCGTGAAGAAATTGATGGTACCCCGTAAATGAAAACCTCAACCAAAGCCGATGTATTGCTGTATATATGTATGTTGCCATGTTCAATGTATCTGCCCAACATTTAAATGGTTCTTCTTCTGTGATTTTGCACGAAGCTGCTGACAAACAAACGTTGCTGAAAACCTCCTCCCCAAACACATCGTCCCACACTGTCCTCGTACCTGAAGTGGTGAACTGTTTGCCACATTCCCGGCACTTCAGAGGCCCGTCTGTGATATGGATTTTTAAGTGAGCCTTTAGATTTCCTATCTGAACAGAAGACACAACAATCAGATGAGGAGTAAACACACTTAATATAACAAACACAGTAACATGTCACTGACAATCAAATACATACTGAATTTTATAACTGATATTAGATTCTAATACCACTATAATGAATTAATAGTCGTGTGATTAGTAGAACTGTCGTTGATGCACATATTTTATATATATATCATAGATAAACTGTTTATTAAACCAGCTGTCACCTGGTTGAAGCGTTTGTCGCAATGTGGACATTTGTTGCCCTTCTCTGTGTCGTGAGTCTCCAGGTGGCGCATCTTGGCGGTGGGGTCAGAGAAGGCCTTCTCACAGAAGTCGCAGTGGTACGGCTTCTCGCCACTGTGCACCAGCTGATGGCGCTTCAGGTTGCCAGAGGTGGTGAAGAGCTTGCTGCACATGTCGCAGCTGTACCGCGCTTCGCCCGTGTGCCGTTTGCGGTGAAGGTTGAGAAGGCTGATCTGGCGGTAGCTCTTCCCACATGTCGAGCAGCAGTATGGCTTCAGGGGGCTGCGAGGCAACAAGAGCTCATTACTACACACAAAGCTGACAAAGCTCTGTAGGCAGCAGTCAGGAAAAAATGTATCCGGACAAAATGTGTAAGTCACCTGTGTGTCTTCTCATGGGCTTTACAAGCTGCTGGATCAGAGAACGCCTTGTTGCAATCGCGACAGCTGAAGGGCTTCTCCCCTGTGTGAATACGCATGTGTCTCTTGAAATTCCCAGTGTGGGTGAATTTCTTTCCACAGTCCTTAAAATAAGAAAAGATGTCATGAGGATGTGAGCTGGCAAACATTTTTAAACGTTATCAATGTGCACAAAATTCCTGTTGTTACAAGAAAGGTGTATAAGAATGCCGTTGCCGACCACGTTAAGACAAAATAGCTGCCTGATGTTTTTTTAGTAGTCCTGTGACAACGTTGACAACTACTATTTCACATAGCAAAGGTTTCTTAACGTTCATGTACAAGCTAAAAACAGAACGAAATCTGTTCGGGGTCAAAGTCAAAATGTGAATACTTAACTAAATAAATTGAATTATTGTTGTATTTAGTAGCTTTGTTCCTGATATTCATTTCTCACCTCACATTTGTGGGTCACGGAGCTGTAAGGCTTCGACTCGGATCGGCTGCTTATACACCCTGACAGAGTTTGTCGTCCGTCCCTCTCGTCACTCAAATCTTCATCCATATCTTCCTCCTGCTGACTGATGTCGCCATCTTCTTCTTCTTCAGCCATGTCTTCCTCTTCACTCATGTCTTCTTCTACCGCCATGTCTTCTTCATGATCCTCCCCATCGCCAGTCTCCCCACAGTCACCCACCTGTTCTCTGGCCACCACTGCAGACTCGGCCGCCTTCTTCTCAGGTTTTATCTTCGACGTGCCTTCATCATCCGAGTCGTTGTCTGTGAATGCAACATGGAGAACACATGATAGTGACATGCTGTCTACATACTTGACTGGGAATTATGGGTATTTAACCAATACCTGGAGTTTATCCAGCAAAAAAAACACAAGGATAAACATATAAAAATATGTGGTGAAAATAAGAATACTGGACACAGATAAGGATATGATACCCAAATATCTTTTTAAACATATTAGATACCTTGATTGGTTCTGTCTGATAATATTGATCAAATGTTTCCATGAAACAGTAAAGAGCTTGCTGAAAGGGGTTGAGGCTACGTGCATACTGCTCACCAGGTGGGAAGTTTCGTCGAGGAGGTTTTCTGATTCTTCTCCCGCGCGAGCTCATGTAGGTTGAGCTGCCGGCAGATTTGAGAGGCGATTCTGTAAACAGGTAGAACGTGTCCCTCAGTTTAAATGAGAAATTAAAGGATCAACACATATCAGAGCCTCAGTAATGCAACGCATGTGAGCAGTTGGTTTCCAGATGTTAACACATATCTCTATAAATGTGTACTTACTGGGCGTGTAATCAGCGTCAGAGGGGTCATCCTGATATTCAGGTGCACTTTTTGTATCACCATCCTCCTTCTTTACAGATATCTTCTTGTGCGCAGAAAGCGGTGCCAGTTTGGTGGGTCGTCCTCGGCCAGGGTGGGTTCTGGGCGGAGAAACGGTCTGTTGTGTTTCGACTGGGGCGTCTTCCCTCAAATCCTCCTGACTTTCTGTGGGCTCATTGTCTTCGGCGGTTGTCGTAGGGGGACTCTCCTCTGCTTGTAATGCCACATCCGCAAGGTCACTCTCAAGTTCCTCTCTTTGCTCTCCTTCAGCCGTTTTTTCTTCTTCGGCTTTGTTCAAGAAAAAATGGAAGTTTACTTTTCAATAGGTTACTGGACTTATTGTGTCTTCCTTGTACAAGTGAAGTTTTCTATCTGTAATGACAGCGACCAAACTCGGAGAGACTGGCCATAAATCTCTGCCACAATCAATGCAAACATAGGAAACCACATTACACAGAAACACGACAGGTGAGGTTGAACAAATTAGTTTGTGAATCTGATTCAGAGTAAATTATGTTCTTAACTTTACCAACACCTTTTGACATTAACATGAAAAGATTTACCTGGTTAAGCATTTATAAAAAACACAACAGCAAAAATTATTTAAATGAACTTAATGATAAAAAGGTCAGACAACTAAACTTTCCTACATCCAAAAACTGAAGACTGGACTCACCAACAGCAAAATCCAATGTTATGAGGGACGGAGCTGGATTTGCCATCGACTGGTACGCAGAACAAGCATTTACAATCTCTTGCATTTGTAGAAAGTTGGCAACAGCCAGCACATCTTCAATGTTCTCAGGACTCAAACTTAGCTTGGCTGTATACATGAATTCCAGGACCTGACCCAAACCTGCAACAAGAAGCAGCATTAAAAAAACGGTCTGGTTCCATGTTCCACTCCCACAATGCACTGTGATGATATTTAATTAAGCACGTGGGTTGAACGTATGCAGAGAGAGTTCACAGCCTAACGGGAACCCACCAGCTGCATTGCTGATATCCAGATGCACCACATCCTTCTGGTCTAGGAAGAGGGTGCGGAAGTAGACACTGCAGGCCGCCAGCACAGCTTTGTGGGCCTTGAAGTCTACCCCGTCTACAACAAATGTGCAGTCACACAGCAGGCCCTGCTTGCGCTGGCGGTTGAGCTGTTCCAGAACCTTCCCACTGTGCCATGGGAACTCCATTGTCCTGAAGGCTTCTACGAGGTGGAGGAGGTTGGCACAGCCTCTGTGGACTGCTGACGTCTGAGGAGTCACGTTTGGGAAACGTCAGACAGTTCATAAAAGGTCATCAACCCCAGCATAATTTTTTTTAAGAAGCCCAATTTCGTATTATTCTTATGGGCAGTGACTATTGGAAACATAGCTGCCCATTCTAAAACAAACCTGAGGAATGAATAGGCTTATTTCTTCCCACAGTGATGAACTTCATGTATAATTTACACTTCATGCTGTATGTTAATATATTTAATTGTATACTGGCGGGTCTTGCTTCATATTGATTCAAGACCCGACGGGCAGAAAGTGATTATCTACTCTATGCTTTGTGACAGGGACAGGGATATCCGCATTAACGTATAAAGATACAAGTTAATGCTCCCATTTTCATAAGTTACCACCAAGAAATACACGAAAGAGACAAAATATAACAACAACAATGTGCACAGCGTTGAACTGAATTACTGAGTAAGACGTAACGTGGACGCTAGCTAACCTAACATAACGTAAACAACTGTAACGTCAGTTAAATTAACCAGAATGACAATAGAATAATGCTTCATCTGCTAAGTAACACACTAAATATCGAGTATCAGTAAGTATGCTTTATGACTGCATATTTAGTTTTTAAAGTTTTGACAGCTTGGTTTGACAGTGCAAGACATCGATTACAAATCCTCTATCCTTGTGGCTTTGTTATCAGGGATTAATTTAGCGTGCCTTGACATGCATGTTATGGGGGGACAAGATGGCGGACCGCGGAGTCAGACCTGTCTCCATCTCTGGCTGTTTCCACGGCTAGCTCGTTCTGAACGCCGAGTGGAGGAGCCATTTTAACAGAAACTAACTCCCAAATTACCTGCTTGTGTTCGCTTCTTCACCGCGGGTTTGTACTGCTGGACCAGGCTGAGTGTTGAACTCCGTCAAGAAAAACAGACCCAATCGAGTTTTTCGGTGATCGATCCTGCCCCGTTGATTCCGTCCACCGCCATCTTCCTCTCGCTGATCGATTGATACGGACCGGCCGGATGTGTCACGGGAGCGCGCGCCGTACCCGTTCTAAAGAGGACGGCTGAATGGCCACGAGGTGGCGCTCGAGCGCTGCTACATGATAATAATACTGAGGTAAAGCCATTAAAGGGTAATGTCACAGAGTTTATACCGTCCAGAAAACCTAAAAGTCATGGGAAATAATGATATCCAAGTCTGGAAAGACTTGAAAAGTAAATAAAGCTAGATAGCTTTGGAAAAGTAATGTAGAATTGTTCACAAAAACGTGTATATTAGAGCATAGTTTATTTCGGATCAAACCACATAGCTTGTCATTATTTTAAAGTACACATACTGGTAAATTTTTAATTTCAATGGATTTGTAGACAAAGAATTATAGTCTTGAAAATGTTCCTTAAAGGCATCGAACAGTCATGGAAATGTCTTGGTAAATAAACGTGTGTGAACTCTTAAAGCTGTTTCTCAGTCCTGAAATGTTGTCATTCATAATAATAGTGCACTACTATGCCATCTGACCTATGCAAGGATTGTGTCTTTTAAAGACACCATGCAACAGAGTGACTTCCAAAACATTCTTCACAATAAATAACAATTCCACAGCTACTGACAGAACAATATATCATGTTACAATGTATTTTTGACTTTCCTCTGTGAGTGAAACACACTACAAAGCAAAGGCTACAGCATGGATCAAACATATTGAAGTGATTTAATTATCCGGCCACATCGATCATAAAGGTTTCTTAAAACACTTTATTGAAAAGCACCTCTGTTTTCATGAAAACATGAACACATGCCGAGACACTCAGAAGACTAGATAGAGGCACTTTCTAAAATACCAAAGATGGGTGTGTTTGTTTTCTCTATTCTCCATCCAGGCCTGTTTTCACTGAGGACACTGGATAAAACTTGTTATCTATCCATGTGGAGTTTGTCTTCTCTTATTACAAAGTTCTTTACAGAGAAAAGTTTCAAACAATTTCACCTTCTTGTTCCTGGCAATCAAAGAACATGATATTTATTATTAAAGCAGAAACATTTTATTCACACAAATAATTATAAACGATAAAGCACTTTTAATGAGAAACCGTTGATTTCAGGTGTTGTTAATTTTAGAATTGTGTTAGAGAGCAGGAATGAACTGATATGTCAAATTCTGTGTGTGTGTGTGTGTGTGTGTGTGTGTGTGTGTCTGTGTGTGTTTTGCATGTATGGTGAGTCAGAGGACTTAAGTGTTGCGGTAAATCTGAAACTCTGGAACCGCATTAAATCAGGACCCAAAGCTG
>CAAKHC010003255.1:45138-64153 GCA_901007825.1 Macroramphosus scolopax | reverse complement strand
CCTTTTTTTTTTCTCCGAATGCCCCCTGCTTGTGAAAGGTTCGCCTGTTCTGAGGATGTTTGCTGTCTGACCGTAAGGTGGCAACCGCTCACACACACACACACACACACACACACACACACACACACACACACACACACACACACACACACACACACACACACACACTCATGCGCACACACACAATAAATCTAGATACACAAACCGTCTCACACACACACAAACTCTCAGCTAATTTTTTTTTACACATTATCTTTCCTACTCAGAGAATACATTTTCGTTCCGTATGAGAGACCCAGAAACAAACACAAAGGATGAACATTAGAAAGAGAATATGATTATGTTATTCCATAGTCAGCCAGTGCAACAGAAACCAATAATTGGAACACAGTGTAAAAAAGCGAAGTGAGAGAAACTCAGCAATGAGGAAGCTGACCTTCCCACTCAACAAAGGCTGTGGCATTGTCTCCTTTTCCTACCTAAGGGACTCAACTAGTCCCTTAGTATGTGTGTCTTTTCCTTATTTATCTGTTTTGATTGATTTGTGTGTCTTTTTCGTCTCAAAGCGTCCAACATGTTCCGTTTGCCAGAAGTGTTGCAGAATGTCCACAGGCACACAGCTCCAGCCGTTCGCACAGCTGTGGCTGTATTTTTCCACACTGGTTGCCATGGTGAGGGATTCCCCCACCTCAACAACCTCACCTCCTTCTGGCAGCCCTATCACTCCTCGTTGGCAGGGCTCTCCTCCAGAGGCGTGATGGCAGGGAGGCCCAGTCCTGTTGCATTGTGGGATGCAGTGAGGCTTGCAACAGTGTGTAGGAGGACGAGGACCAGCAGGCAGAGTTTGAGCCGGCTGTTACACAGTCTGCAGGCTGCTGAGGAACTGAGGGAGGTACGGTGCTGGCATGACGGGTGAGTTCTTTTCAGGGTCCCCCTGGAACGGTTGTCCACTCTCATGTCCCACCGCACGTCACAGCACTCTACACCTGGGTCCAAACCTGATGGATAGTCCTCCAGCAACCCTGTTTTTTTGGTGGGTGGGGGAGATATAAATGGTTAGAGTTGCATGATGATTATTTAGCGCACACAAATTCCTTAGAGCGTCATCATCTTCAAATACGCTGTTTTCACTGTACCCATTGAACACTACAATAAATTGAATACTGGACTGCACTCCCGGCGCCATTAACATGACAGGACGGATTGTTGACTGTTGCTAAATGCTGGATGTGTGATTAAAACGACTATTTGCTAACATGTTCCCTAATCTGTCCTCACAGACTCTCATATACATGCAGTGCTTGAGGGTTGTTGTTGTGGAAACTGAGAAAATATCTCCTCACGGTCTGCTAGCTCATGTTAACACACAGCCCCGACTCTGTAAACAGGAAACAGCCACAGAACACTGGTCGAGCCAATCCGGAGTACGAGGCGTTCATGCTTGTGCACAGCTTCTGTGGCTTCTCTCTTTCTTCCACACAGGAGGAACAGAGCTCAACCAGGAGGGTAATGGAATGTAATTAACGTAAATCAGAGATTTCACTTTGCAAACTTAATATAAATCCTGACATTCGTTCCCTTGGGATTCTGCATTATTGTTCTTTTGGTTTGTGAGCCCAGAGCTGGGTCAGAAAATCCATACTAACATGGCACTTAGTATGTGCTAAAATATAAGTGACATGTTTAGTATGTCACAAATCTTACAGGGAAACCAACAGAATGTGTAATGAAAACAAAACAACAATGCAGCAGACAATGGCGGAGACAGTATCCAAGGCAACAATGGAATAATGTATATATGTTTTCCACCTGCTCTGAGTTCCCTTTTTTTTAAATTAGTTTACCATTTGTCGTCATTGTGTGTGGACAGTTGCCACAGTTACAACGACAAAAAAGGCTTTCAGGAAGTGCAGCGCATCAGAAAAGTTATATACTAATGTTAATTTACACGAAAGCCCGTTGAAACGATCCCTTACATATTTGTACATATTGTTGTTTGTGTCGTTGCCATGGCAATGTGTGTCCATGACGTTTGGGAGCAGAGCTTCGGAAGGAGCGGTACAATGAGCCGGCAGCAGGGTGTCCACCTTAAAGGAGCGGTGTTGAAACTAGGTCAGATGCTGTTGGGTGCACAGCCAATACTATGATAACTACAGATAGATTACAGATGTGCTTTTGACATATGGAGACTGCCTGACAACAATAGTTCTTTTAGTATAGTCATACACTGCGTACCACACAGGGACTAAGGTCACAAACAAACTTTCTCCACACACATCGGGGGCCAGGGGACTTGGAAGAAGTCTGTGCCCACTCAGCACAGTGTGACTGTCAACAGCTTAACTGTGACAAGAGGAACCATGTAATTATGCAAGTTTCTTACAAACTGTATTGAAGCAATGTTTGCAGAGCTGTTGACGACATGCACACCACACACAATGGACCACGAAGATGACTGCTGAGCTGCGACGGCTGCTGTCATCTAACTCGCTTTAACTCAAGTTTTTACACAAATCTTTATTTAGACGCGCTCAGTTCAGCAGCTTGTGTTTGCAGAACGGACATTTGGAAGGATTTACCACTCAGATGTTTCTGCTTGAATAATTTAGGTTTTGATCTTTTTATGTTCTTTTCGTTCTTTATTGATCACAAAAATACAGAAACCAAACAATCATTGTACATTTACATTTCTGCTTCAGGAATTAACTGGCTGGTGCTCTGCATGACCACTAGAGGGCAGCATCAACCAGTCATTTACTGCTGATGTGTTTATGTTCAGGGGACAATATTCTGCTCTCACATATAAAACCCTAACAAGTCTAACCATTTATTTAGGATTCAGAATTGTAAGTGCTTGACTATGCTGGCGTCTCATTACAGTGAGAGACTTTCATCACAGTGCACCATTGTACAGCTGCCGATCGGTGCTGTGAATAATTGGCAACAATTGTGGTTAGGGTGCAGCCCTGGTGATTAGACAGAACATCCTGTAACTGTAAAGGCACAAGTGTTCATCAGCGGTTGCGTGTCCCATTGAAGTAGCGTTGGACGAGACAGAAAGCTCTCGACATGCATGTACTGTACGTTAGGACTAGTACCGTGATCGTACACAGGGTGGGTGGAAGCAGGAGAGAGTAGAGAAGTGTGCTACTCGTGGCTTTGAATCCTAGGATATGGAGAATTATCCTTCAGAAAGTATCCTTCAAATCGTCAACAAAGTCCTTCAGTAGAAGTGCTCTACTAGATGCATACTGAAGTTACAAAAGGCTACTTCATGTACTGTACTGATCGTATATATATAATATAACAATAAAATAAAGACACACAAGAGATGAAAACAAACCATAAGATGTGTTTTTGTACCTGTACATATAAAACTGGGGCTGCCTCCGTAAATGAGATCATCATTGTCGGGCAGGATGAAGGGGCACCGCTGCTGCACCTCCAGGCAGTATTGACCACAGGGGATTCGCTTACTGCAGTGCAGCTGGGTGGTCTGGAAGTACTGAGAACACAGCCAGGGCTTATAAACCATCTAGGTGGGAGACAGAGAGGTGAGGGCAGGGGAGGTAGAAGGTGGAAGGGGTGCAGAAAGAAGATATCGATGAGTTAGGAGAAGGTTGCATTTGCTGATACACATGCACACATGTAGTCACACGTGCATCATCTTTGACTTATTCAATTATTGAGCTCCAGTTCTGAACATATATCCTGCTGATGTCTAATGAACGTTAGTATTGCAGGGAAATCATCACTCTGAATGTCATTATTTCACACACTCAGAGTATCACAGTGCACGTTACATTTCACTGTTTACAGAGATAATCTCCCTTTTTTTTAAGTGCTACTTCCATATATGCAAGTGTGCAATTAATAAGTTATGCAATTTAATACTTTTCTTAAACCTATTTATTTGATTGTACACATTTCATTGTTTTTAATCTCTGCACTACGCTAATGTCTCTTGGCTTCCTTTGCATGTCATTGTCTTTTTTCATTTTCTTTTGTAACAATGAGGGAACTTAACCCCGCTGAGGAAGACCACGAGGCAACAATAGCCGAGAGAAAAAAAAGCTACTTGGCAGACAATGAAAAAATAAGCAGCTTTGAACAGTGACTCTCCTGAAACACAACAGCCAAAGTTACATGCGATGATCAAAACACACCCGAACAAAAAAAGTGGGCTGAGACGATCCGTCACATTAACTTGTCAAAACAAGGAAGACCAAAGCAGAGAGTCTGAAATGTGGCTCAGTAATCTCATGCGATGCATGCTGGCTAATATTACCTGCCTCACATCACATTCAGTATATGCATGAATTGCTTTCTGGAATTTAAAACCATTATAAACTTCTATAAAGATGCAACACATACACAAAAACTGGTTTAAAAATGAACAACAATTAAAACCAATGATACAATTAACTCAAAACACTTGAATTGCATGTACTCACACAGTTTGTTTACGTTAATATGATGTGTAAAATGAGCAGGAAAAACACACTTATGGTTTTAATCATGTCGTAATTAGATTTCCTTTTTTTTCTCACCATTTTTCACAATTGGGGAAAATGATTTACTCTGCACCTTGTTTTGCTTTTCTCGTGTGATAAGGTGGTCGCCGCATTGCCAGATATCGTCACCTGCAGTAATTAGCTTGTCTTTCCCCCAGGCACCTCCAGTTAAGCTAGCACCTGCTGTGAGTTAATCTTCACGCCTTCAAACCGAGCACCAGACCACAGCCCTTTTCCCTGCTGTACTTACACTGTATTTACATACCCGCCCGTGTGTGATTGTACGTGTGCACGACAGACGACATGGAGCAGAAGACAGAAGGTCTCTTTCTATTATGTAACCCCTCTGATGAATCACATGCAGTTAACATATTCATCATTTTAAATACAACATAGGAAAGTATTGTGATATACAGTAACTATATATATAAAAAAAAGGTCTTTTGGAAGTTTGCATGCAGAAGCTTGAATTCTGATATATAACTTCAACTATAGATGAAAGATCGAGCCATGAGGTGCTGTTGGTCCTGTAGAGTCGGATATGGAGCCAGTTCTTATCTCATCCCGTCAAACACCGACGATCCGGGAGAGCCTTGGGTGACGGGCGCGGTGCTTTTATAACCCTCACCATGATCTCTCACTCACATATCCATTTGTTTCTGTGTCTAAAAACCAAACCAGACCTCATTCACAGCATTGAAACAAAACAATCAAATATTTATAGCGCCGATCACCATTTACATTGTGAATCCATTTCACAGTGTAGTCGAGTTCCAGCTCAGACCCTCGCGCTCGCCGTTACAGTCTAGACTCATTGTTGCAAATGAGACACTGGTGGTTGCAAACAGGAATCGATCACCTGTCTCCTTCTGCAAAGTCTGGTGTTTGTGTGAATGGGGTAACATTACAGTTATTTGAGAGCCTGCTGTGTCCCACACAGATGCCAAAAGGGACCTTGTGAGTCGGTAAGTGTGAGAAATTGTTGCTATTTGATATACATGTACGCGTATATACTAGATGTTTGGGACAATAAGGCCAATAAAAATATGAATATGCATACTAATCCACGATTTGCACAATTTCTGCAGAGATGTTTACATTCAATTTTTATTTTCTTATATAATGCATATTTCAGACCGTTTGCTACGTGCCTGTAATGGTCCCACTAAGAGATCTGTCTTTCATAATGTAATTTATATCATCATGCATTCCCATTAACATGCTGTAATAACTGTCAGGCTGCTGTACATTTAGAGGCGGTACGTGCATGACTGATCGTACAAACATACAGACATTCTGCACACGCTTACGTACACAGTAAAATGCCACGTGCAGATAATTACATTTCCAGTTGAAGATAAGGTCGGTTCCACACACACACACACACACACACACACACACACACACACACACACACACACACACACACACACACACACACACACACACACACACACACACACACACACACACACACACATCTCCCTTGTCTCTCATCTACTATCACTGTGTGAATGTCAGGAAATGTGGTTGGTGACCTTATGTTACACGTTGAGCACATATGTGAGCATGAATACAAATGTGTCAGTATACTGTATGTGAGAGAACACTCTTATTTTGCATATGCACAAGACATTTTCCGTTCCATGACCTCCTGTTGGTTGTCAGCGAGGAGCGATAAAGACAAAATGCCGCAAAACGCCGTGTTTTGCCTCCATCAGCGAGGAATCACGTCACATTAAGAATGTCACTGGCAATGATTGTCAAGTCGTGGCTGTTGTCAGTAGTTGCCTGACATTTCTCCCACTTGGCAGATTCTCCTAAAAACAAAGTGAAAGTCAGGGTATGTTTGGTCATCTGTGGTCAGGCTCTGACACCAGTCAATAACCCAAAAGCATAATAATTGCTAACAGTTGCTAACAAAACTTGCTGCACAGTTTTGAACCTTGTACAAGCTGTAACCATTTTTATTTTTAGTTAAAAACTTCTCATAACTAATGCGAAAATGTATTGGCTGAACATCAGCATCAGTTGATATCCGACTTGCAGGTTGTTGCATTCAACGAGGGTTTGATCAGATCCAATAGATGCTACGACTTAAATAA
This sequence comes from Macroramphosus scolopax, assembly GCA_901007825.1. Classification (NCBI taxonomy): domain Eukaryota; kingdom Metazoa; phylum Chordata; class Actinopteri; order Syngnathiformes; family Centriscidae; genus Macroramphosus; species Macroramphosus scolopax. The sequence continues at coordinate 57,534 of CAAKHC010003255.1, read as the reverse complement.
TAAAATGCTCATTCAAGGATCTTTGTGCACTTTGCTTTTATTTATTTGGATGTTTTGCACTCAGGGTGACCTTGAAAATGAGAGCATGTAACATCGGTGCGTCCCTATTTCTAACATGAAAATGATGGGTCAAAACGACTTGGTGATACGTCAGGGGACATGGAGCTGACATTTGACCATGAGAGGTCTCAGAGCCGGTCATTCGGAGGAACATCCATCACAAATGCAACAGATGTGCTTTAAAGACTGTTGGTCCTTTTGGCGCTTTGCCACCCGGTCATATCCTCTTGCTCTCAGTTAGTGAAGTTCACTGCTGCTGCTGCTGCTGCTGCACACAGAATCTCTACTTCTACTGCAGACACATGACTCGTAATTTACCCCGCTGCCGTCATCTCTCAAAGATGGACAGAGACAGTGGGTGAGAGATAAAAAGAGGAGTGTCACGATAGAAATAATAGGATGAACTCTTTCTCTCCTTCATATAACTTCCCCCAATGTGTGTGACTCTCAGCCCCTCTGGGAGGGAAGTAAAATACTGCTATCTCCTCCATCACCATCACCGACTCCGTGAGTTCGAGGTCAGCAGCTGGCTGGTTCTGCTTTCTTCAGTCACATTTTACATCTCTCAATCCCTTTCGCTGTCTTAATGTTTCAAACCTTCTACTATTCCATGTCATTGAATACCGTTATTGCAAGGAAAAGTCAAGAAGTCAGGCAGATGTTTTACATTAAAGGCATAAATAAAGTAAGAGAGCAAGGACCTGCCAGGAGATTAATGGACACAATCACGAATTTCTGTGAAGACAAACTCACAGCAACATGACCCTACACATGATTAAGAACTTAATTTATCTATCAGAGTGCTGAATAAGCATTAATTAACCATAATTAACCTTTTATGAATGGTCTTTTAGAGATAAATTAACATGTAAATCCTTAATAAATGCCCATTATGATATCAATTAGCTGTTAGTGACTATAATTACTGTATTAATAAACATAAGTAAATACTATCTCTTCATAAACAATGATTTAATGAGTAAGTGAATACCTTGATATGTTTACTAAATTAACGTATTAGTTAACTGTTGTTAAACAGTTTGCTAATTGTGCAATAACTAATATTTATCCCTCGGGATAAATAAAGTATCTACCAACCTAATTAATGTGATCTTATTTTGAAATATTCTTCCTTTTCTATAATATATAATTATCATATATTATATATATTATTTAATAGGTTTTAATGTAAAATGCGAGGAGTAAACAGACGGATCAGATTATTTCCATCATGGCAAAAGAAAGTATGTAAATGTCATGTTTGTAAACGAACAACTGTAAGGTAGAAGTATATTTTGGTCAATTCATTTTTCAGGGGGAAACGACCACAGTCTGTATATAGAGAGAGACACGAGCAAGAAGTCGAGGGTCTTTCAGAAAATAATATTTCGGAAAATCAATATATCTACTCTGAGAGGACACACATAGCATCGATGTTTGTTGTCACAGCAAAAGTCTCTTGTGGCCCAAAAAAAAAAAGAAAGAAAACTCAATATTCACTTCACACCTGCACATTGCCGATAAAATGTAACTGATCGTGCAATGCATCCTTCAACTCCGCTATTCTTAGTTTTTACAGCACAATACTTCACTAAGAAATGTTGTTGCACCTGCATCCCGTCGCTGCACCGTGGTCTGCCTGCCTGTTGGTGATCTGCAGGGTTGAGACCCAGCTGTCTCCTGAATTGGATTATTTAATTACGATTAGGCTAATAAGGTTGTAATTGATAGAAGGCCTTTACCCTGCTTTGTGGTATTGGTCTTTTAAGTGGCCCCGGATCGTCCACCCTTGTCAGTGCCTCGTCTTTAATGTTTTATCAGGACTTGTGGTTGTGGCTGAACTGCTGACAGAGGAAGCTGCTCATCAGATACAGGCAGCCTTCAGCTCGGTCCTCTTCAGCACACAGTGCAGTGCAGCAGTGCTACTGTACATACAGACCCACAGAAACACTGGCAGAGTCTCATGTGCCGCCTTGTCAATTACGACTAACACAGTCAGTCAGTGCTTCGCTGAATTTAGGCTTTCCTTGTTTTTTATCCTCTTTTATGCTCTGTTTATTCAAATGATCCTCGGCTTAAATAATAGAGCAGGACAAGTGTGCAGCGCAATTGCCTTGTATTAGCATACTTTCACATGGTGCCAGACTCGGGTATGGGAGTGAAAACAAAAAGATGTAATGCCGAACCCTCAATGGATTCTACTTACGGCTCATTATTCAACCAGATATCACGACACAGCGTGAAATACACCCGCTGGCAGGATATCACATCATGCACATCGGCATTTTTTTAGTTAGGATCGAGACAAAACCACCTCATGAACTACACAAGTATAAGTACATACTGTAGTTTGCACAGTACAAGAATGTTTTCTGCTTGGAGAAGTGCTTTACAGTCAACAAGCAAATCAAAGAGACACTGCAAATGCACCAGATCCCTTTAATTATGTAAAACAACTAGAGATGTTTAAATTACTAAATGCTCTAGAATGGATGAATCCTTCGATTGTTTTCGACTCAGTAAAGATGTATTTAATGAATGAAATGAGTTCATTCATGCACTATAAAGTGTCTACTCAAGGTAAATGTAATCGTGTCTTTAAAGTGCACAGAGACAGAGATTATCATTCTGCTTGCCTTCTGCAGTGTTGTATGAAACGAGCTGCCCCTCTGAGCTTTGACAGGCAGTGAGAGATGCAAGAGGTCAAATAGAGGGTATCTAGTAGGAGCCGGCAAGTAAACTATCCCCTCCCTTCAACAGCAGCAGCAGCAAAGCCCCATGGGAGTCCCACTACAAGATCGGACTGTAGGGTCAAATATCAAATGCTACACCATCCACGACATCCACGAGCAAACAAGCGTGCATGACTGAACACATCAGCAAGTCAATGACAGTAATCAAGCGTGCATCCCACACAGAAAAATAATCATTGTAGCGCGTGTGTAATCAATTTAATATCATGGTTGTAACTTAAGCAGATAACATTAAACGCATGTATACAGTGACTGCATGTGTGTGTGTTTGTATGTATATGTGCATTGACAGGCCCGGAGCGCCAGCACCTGACAGGCACGCCAACTGTGTCAACAGTAATTATAAACACTGAATGTAAAGCACATAATGATACAATAAAAACCCCACGACAGACATGACATAAACACACCGATTTAGCCGAGACGCTTTAGGAGCCAATGAGCCATTGTAATATTAAAGTGAAAAGGACAATAGGTGCTGCCGGCAGACTGAGGCCACGACTCCCTCCATACATTGATTGAAGTGAAACAGAAATCCCTCATGCGATTCCCTGAGAGGCACCTATTCAATTACTTTCATGTTGCATTTGAATGACTGTGCAGACGCGCCAGGCCCGCTTTCTCAATAATGACCCACCTGTTTGTGGCAGATGCACAACAAACAACATTCACACACGCTGCAAACACACACAGACGCTCACTCTTTCTTTATTCCTTTTATTTGGGGCTGCTCATTTGGCAAATAAGAGCAATGCTAATTTAATTACCAGCCGCCATTGAGATATCATCCTGATACACGGACAAGGGAGGGGAGGGGTGTGTGTACAAATACAACAGCGACAGGACAAAGTTCACCAGACTGTTGTTGCTGAGACGTTTGACAGGACTTGTTTCCAAAACCGTGTGGTTTTTCAGCGAAAAAGGGGAAATTTAGAGCATCACGAGCACTGAATCACAAAAGAGCAGCGGCGCGGGGTTACATGAAAAATGAATGCATGAAAGATGAGGTCATGGCAGAGTGTGAATTATTAATGAAGGAATGATTTTTCTCCGTGCAGGAGGTGTTCGCCGCCTTCAGGAGCGTGTCAGGTGGTGCTCTGCACTGCCCTCTCAGCTTCAGAGACGCTCGGCGTCACATTTATAAGCAAGGAACTGCGTGAGAGAAATGATTGTGAAACTGTTACTGTGATTCTATTAAGGTGAATTGTATTATGTTTCAAAATAAATGTCTCAGTTATTAGAGTCTGCTGTGCCTGTGTGGGCACGAGTGTGTGTGGTGTGTGTGTGGTGTGTGTGTGTGTGTGTGTGTGTGTGTGTGGGTCTCCACCAGTTTTACGGTTCTGTGTTTGGATTACATACATCACATACTCCATCTATCTACCTCCACCAGAAAGAGGACAGGAACTCTCTCTGAGGGATCATTTCAGATTCAGCTCAGCAGACTGTACAGGCCGGCAGAGCTGAATGAAAAAAACTGAATGAACGCACATGAAACACACACACACACACACACAGTCTGCGCTGCTATATCCGTGCTAGTTTCTATCCACAGATCAGCTGATTCCTCCACCTCCTGTAGGCAGCCAGCTTCACTTTCAGACAGAGAAGATAACACGGAAAAATCTCCTCTTTGAGAATAGGGAGCTGAGGGATAGAGACGTGTGTGTGTGTGTGTGTGTGTGTGTGTGTGTGTGTGTGTGTGTGTGTGTGTGTGTGTGTGTGTGTGCAAGAGGCACAGCAATGAGGAATTATAGACATGAGAATGGAGATGGATGAAGATGGGGGGGGAGGACGCTTCCTACAGGGAAGCACATCCATATGCACAAAACATTTGTCCTAAAACTCATTTTGTTGATTAATCAAGGTTATCTGGATGTATTTCATCGGCACCGTCATGCTGACACTTACACCGATAATTAATTTGACAAAGATAATTATCAGCAAGATGGGCCTTCTGTGAGCGAGAGTGATGAATCAACACTCGGTGCAGTCGTACAGCCGGCTGTCGGCTCTCCCCGGGCCAATGCTCGGATGCTGGTGTGTGAAGCTGCCCCGTTCCCGCAGTCCCAGCCATGCAAACCTGTCAAACAGTGGAAGTAATCCAAGTGGGAGACAACCAGAGCTGCAGAGGTAAAATCCCGTTCTCGTCATTGGTTACTCTCCTGCCACCCCCCCAACCTCACACCCACTCCACCCCATTTGTCTCCCTCTGCAGTGTGTACTGCAGCAATAGGATGAAAAGTGGCCATGTGGGGGGGTGCTGGGGTTTTGGCTGCTGGCGCAAGGTTGCCAGCAGAGACGTAACAGATATACACACTCACCTTCAGACACACACACTATGCTCACTTTCTCTTGTTTGTTCCCTTTTTTTCAAGGAAAGCACAAACACACACACACACACACACACACACACACACACACACACACACAGGCGAGCAGAATCAAAGTGAATGAGAGGTAGTGTTAGGAACAGGCGCGGAGGGGCTGATGTGTCAGCAGGTCTTTACAGTATTATTAACCTACAGTCAGTGGCTTGTTGTCGGAGGGTTTTCATCCCATGGGTGCCACTGACCCAGCCAGGCCAGCCATGTCAGCCTCCGCGGAGCCTCTGATGTTAACAACTGAGCCAACATCCTAAAGTGGTGTCTTGTACCATTTTAGTATCTGCATGTTAAAGCAGCATTATGCAGTATTGCGGAGCAGCGACGGCCTCTGCTGCTACAACTGGTCAAACAAAGGACGCCGGCCTGATCAAATCTATAAATACGAGCCGAGTGAATGTAGTATTGCGGATTTTGACCTGATGTTTTTAACATGAGGTGAAAAGACTCTTTGCTCTACCGTGATGCAGATGCATTAGCATTCATCCCTGCGGTTGATCTCATTACACTACGGTCAACATCTGGAACCGCAGTTTCTGATGGCTAACATTACACCAACTAATTAGCAGAAGGTAGGGACCGTCTTTTCTTAGCTTCCTCCTTAAATGTCCTGTGGTCTTTTTCCCCGCTGCCATGATTTCAGAAAATCCAGAGCTCGCCTCCAGTACCTGAAAGCAGCACTGCTCTGCTCAAGTTACATAGTGCAAGAACAGGTGTTTGGAGCAAAGAGGAGGAGTGAACCACTCTCCATTGTCCTCAACACAAATCAGTATACCATTGAAATCATGTTAAACTGTTAGTTTAAGCTAAAGATGCTGCATGATGTTGCTTTCGGGATATCAAATCCACAAGTTAAATTGATTAAATATCAGGATGTTATATGCCACACACCTAAAAACGGTGTGCGAGCCCACTAGTGACGTCCCTTCCATTTTTATCTGGCCCAGGCGTGAGAGATAGAGTCAAAGAGAAATAGGGGGAGGGATCTTCAAAGGGTGTCACTGATGTTTATGTGTGCATACGGTCGGGAGGGGAATCTGAGCTATCTTCAAAGCAACAGCGGAGCAAATAAGCCTCCTCTTTTAATTAGAAGCTAATGTTAAGATCAATGAACTGCAGACAAGAAGAGGGTAAAGTAATAGGTAACGAGGAGATCAAATCCAATATCCCCGAGACTTCTGCAACACTGTTAATGATATATGGAGGTCACATGACTCAGCAGACTATACCGAGCAGAGGGAATAAGACCCCTCACTTTATCGAATTAATCAATTCTGTTGGTGGTGTTAAATATAGCCATTGTAGCACACACTGTATCTCCCATCGGACCTGCACAGATGCAACTGCAGAGAGAAGTTTTCACACAAGGTACAAGGTTCTTCTTTCTTCTGTAAGTGCTTGTGTCCGTGTGAGTACTTTAAAACATTGTGCCACGTGAAAGCAAATTCCTAAGCATGTCGCGGGATCTGCTGTTCTGTGTCAGCAGGTCGGTTGAGCTCCTGTGTTGCACTGTTGAGTGTTATTCTTTCGAAAGGAGCTGTGCTTTACTCTCACTGTCTTTCTTGTAACCTCAGCAATAAATGTCACTCTCTCGTCAAATCTACCTTCCAGAAATCAGTTTTACTGCTCGAGAATAGGAAATGCCAAGACCGCTTTTCATTCGCGTTCACACACCCAGTGCCTCAAACATTATAAACAACATTAGTCAATATGGTTGTGCAAGTCGAACCTGTTGCAATGCATACAAAACCCAACATGCAGCCCTTTGCATTGATTTAATTGCAGTTTTCCATCAAAATTAATGATACTGCCCATGTGTGAAAAAAACAAACAGCAATGCCTGTGATCATTTTTTCTGCACAACTAAGAACACACACACACACACACACACACACACATTACACAAAGTCTCTTGGCACAAAGCAGATAATCAACACTATCCGCTGTTTAATTATCGGATGAACAGCTAGCAGCACTGGAGAGGGACTGTTAATGGAGGTCTTGTCCAGGCCGGTCCAGCCGCAGTAAACTGTGAACACGCGATGGCTTGCTGACATACACACACACACACATGCACGGACACTGTGCCGAGGCCACCTGCACCCACAAGACTTTTGACTCTGAACTCTCTGACCTCGAATAACCAGATTTTAAAGTAATTCTCTACAGTCAAACAAAATACTGCAACACCTCTTGCACATAACTCTCAATGTCCGAGGGAGGTTTGAGATGTGTCTTACAACTGTAACAGAGTGACTGCTGCTGGGATGCACTGATCAGTCTACTAGACTTTACATGTCTCCTAGGTCGTAGGTCCAGGCTGCAGTAAGGCCTCCTCCTCTTTCTTCTCCGCCGTCTAAAGATGGTTTATGATGGTCACTGACAAAAAGTACGCCGTCAATATAAAGCCTGAGGGGAACTTAAAGCATCTTTGTTGCTATGCTACTTGACAAACCCCACAGACAAATCAGGGAAGTGATTACATGCAGAATTACCGAAATACGATGTGTTGGGTTTAATTAAACATTGTGACTTTACAACAGCCTCAAATTAACGGTGGTGGTGATATAGATTATACAAGGATGTTAATTAAACACAAATCCCCCCCTCGTAGTCCGGGCTACACCGCGGTGGTGGTGGTGCCTGAAAGCTGTGTATAACAATACAACAGAGACAAGCAAGAGGCCGTTCAGTCCCGGCCAGTCAGACGAGGTTAAAGGGGCAGTGCAGCCATTCTGCACATCAGGTATAGTTCACAGACGCTCTTCAGCTTGCAAAATAGTTTTAATGACTTTTGTGGTTCTGGGTTGAAGCTTTCTGAAGTCTATAAGTCTTCTGAAGAAGGTTAGCGGTGTGTGGACATGTCATTATCTGAATCAACTGTTACTGTAGTCAGACAGGAAACCGAAAATGGTTGCGGTTTGTAGTGGTTCATTTTTTTGCAACAATTATAGTACAATACACCCTGGGATTAACACCAGTGCAACCAAATTACCAAAATGATTATTACATTAAAGGAAATCATGTTAAACCATGTAAATGATGAACCTAATATTCAAAGCAATTGTTGTGCCTTCAAGGCATGAAATTAGTTTAAAAGGACCAATGAAATATATTTCCATATCCTCGTACTGTACTGTTCATCTCTTAACTAAACCAAGTCTGAACTGACTGAATCAGAAACTCGTCTTCATTAAACATCGAGCGGAGAGCCGCCACGACACGACGAAGATCCTCTCCTAACCTAGATTTTCGCTGCACTCTGGAAATGTTTCTGGCAAACAAATCCTCCGAGTGAGATGAGAGGGCTTGTTGGGGTAGACGGGACGAATCCAGCAGCGACAGTCCTTAAACACACAATTCACGGCACCTTCCCACCTGTTCTCCTCTTACTGTTTTTGATTACAGTACGGCAGCTGCTGAGAGATCACCGAGATCCTCTCTCACACAGATTCACCCTCATCTGAAGCACTTATCTATTGACTCACACGATTGTACACAAAGACTCGGTTTCTGAGCCTCTGCAAAGCACTAGCACACAGGTAGCTTTGTGTCTCTACCGTTTTTCTTATCCGGCGTCTCAATCTGTTCACTGTTCTCCCTCTCTGATGTTATCTTATCCCACACATATGGATGAGTAAGTGGGCCAGGATTGGCTGCTGTTTGAAATGCAGGACGGAATTAGAAAGGACTGGCAGAATCCGATGGGGTCACATTGTCTGGGCTGAGCTTGAGACATAGCCGCTTTGCTGCTCCCAATTAGGCTAAAAACCACAGAAAGTCTGATATAGTCTGATATATTCAACCAGGCCACATTCCGCCCCGTCCCTATCTGGCAGGGAAAGAAAGGAAGTGGGAGAGCAAAGGGAGAAATGGGGAGATGCAAACATTAGAAGACGGAGAAGGAGAGACTGGAGATAAATTGTTCATCCCTCCCCCCCACCTTCCTCCCTCTCTCTCTCTCTCTCTCTCTCTCTCTCTCTCTCTCTCTCTCTCTCTCTCTCTCTCTCTCTCTCAGGACTGGAGTGTGCGAGACTGCAGATAGATTCTGATGTTCTCATTTACGTCTTAATGATTGGGTTAGTATGCAGTTTGTGCGCTGCAATGCTGCGCTTAGACCGAAAGCAAGATCACAGAGGCACACAGGCATGGCAGCTCACACACACACACACAAGCATACACACACACACACACATACACACACTGCAAGATGAAGGGATTAACACAGGGATGTAATGCATGCAGTGGCACACACACGAAGACGTTCCAGTGAAACCAAAGCGATGACACAATATTTTTGCAGAGCACACTAGTGTGCATCGGTCGTTATGAAGTCACAAATCAGTTGATATTCTGCAGTATGTGATACATAAATGAACCAAAAGTGAAGGAAAAGTACATGTATGTCACACAGACGACATGCAGGGAAGGATGACCTGAGGGAGGGAGGTAGAGAGGGGGGGTGCTTGTCATGACATGTCATATTATCATGGGTGGTTAATGCTTGAAATTCCAAAATGAGTATCCTTTTAGTAAACAACCGTATCATTTGAATATTTCATTGAAGCCAATTACCAGCTTGTTTACTTATTAATCTGATTGCAGCTGCCAGAATAAGCTGAAGCACCGTGGCGGAGGAGAGTGGAACAGAACAGCCCCCACGCTGCTGGTAGGCCCACTGCAGGGGAAGAACATCAGGTTTTTCGTTTAAATCATAATTACAACCTGGAGAACATGCATGCTGTACATGCGTCCGTGACCGCCGTCAATGTATCGACCTCGGCACTGAACTGTGCCGCTCTCGTGGGAAAACAGCGAGAAACACAAACGAATTGTTAGATAAAAATCCTCTAACAACAAGCGATTATCTTATCGTAGCTTAGCAACCGTGACTGGGCCTGGCAGGCTTGTCAAGCAATGGGTTTCCAAACATGACAAAGAGATGTGGACTGTATCGGGGCTCCGGAGAGAGATACCTCATATTTTATGGATTTTATAGGAGAATTGAAAGGTAACACTTTACATTAGAGATGTCTCTAATGAACTGAGCTGGACACTGAACGTCAATAAAGTAATAACGACTCACTCATCAGTGATTATTTACTCAAAGCGACTCTTTTTAAAGTAGTATTTCCTATTCATGTCATTATTTATCGTACCATTACCTTGAGTGCCCTTCAGTAAAGGGATACTGTGTAGGTAACCCCACATGACTTTAAGATGACCTCACTGTTTTAAAGGGTTGTCATGGTAACTATTACTGTGCTGTTTGGATTCCATCATAGTCTTTAGCCTTCGTAGACAAGGTATTCAATCATAAATAATGTGTATTATGTTATTCTATTAGGTGCCTGGTGTCACTCAGTGTGCTCTCAGTCTCAGTTTTTATGTCAACAAAAAGTGTGGCACTTTCAAGTCAATCAGAGATGAAGTTTAAATCTGCCACTGCTATCACTGTTAAGCGTGTACGTGGCACCAGAGCGGGAGGCTCGACAGTCGTAGAGGACAAAAACAGCTGATCGCTTCTTTCAGGCGACGGCGATAGCGAGCATTTAGCGGGACAAACGTACATTCACCAGCTGTGAAGATAAGTTGGGGGAAATACATAACTAAACAATATGAGCGATTATTTTCCTGCTTATCTCCTGCAAAGTGGGTTTTCGACTGTGTGTGCACTAAAAAGCAACATATGTTCGGTGGGTGAATGTGGCCCGAGCACGGCAGGTCGATCTATCAGAGCGATCCCATTAAGCCAGGCTGTGCAGGTACACGGTTACGTCCTCCTCCCTGCTGGTTCACTTCAAGTCAAGGGCCCTCTCAAACTAATTCGCCTGCCATCGCATATAATCAACACCATAACATGTAACAGAATATATTGTACACTCGTATTTGGGGTGAGGAAGGCAGAGAGAGGAGCGGGAGCCTTTTAAAGGCTTCCTTACGTCACACCCGATATCTATCTGAAACGGGAATCGGGCCGTGATGACACAATAGACCATATAATAACATCATTGGCTAAAATAGAGCTGGCCTAGGGGGCGAGCTCATCACTGCTTAGGGGAGTTGATATATGAGAGGATGAGGGGAGATCAGAAGGGGAGGAGAGCAGCAGAGCTTCAGGTTCCCATAATAGTAACACTGCAATACCTGTCACACTCATGATCCCTCTGTGTGCAGCACAGCGCAGGTGCACAGGCACAGCCGATTTTTTTTCGTGTAAATGGGGTGGGAGGAGCATGTGTGTTCAGGTGTGTATATGTGTGTGTGTGTGTGTGTGTGTGTCCCTGGGTCAGGCTCTTCATAATCCGGAGATTTTCCACTTTGCTGCCTCCATTGTGAGGAGGAGAGAACACAGGAACTCTTGGTGCACTCCGCTCCACTTCCGAACACACGCGCCACATAACAAAGGCTAATACTACACTTCAGCCTCATCAAGAGCATGTGTCCTCTTCAGTGCTAATCACTGTCACCCACTCATAGATGAGCTAACTTAATGAGGAACATGCTTGCCAACAGTGTCTGCCGTGAACAAAGTTTGACACCCTTTTATCCGAGCAGCCAATATCTCACTTTAATTATCGTGAGCCTGCACGGTGTCTCGCTGCAGTTTGAGGTCTGCGCATCTCGACGTTAACGCTCAGGGCTGCTCTGCATTAATCCACAGGTCACATTACCACATCTATTAGGGTTCAGGCACCTGAAGGGGCAGCACCTTACTCCTTACTTAGAGCGCTTTCGCTTTCAGCTCGAAGTCCGTTCATTGCAAAAGGCAGATGTTTAGAAAATGGGTCAGAATTAACAATGAATCTCAAACACTGTGCTGCAGTTTCCAGTTGACAGGAAAATATTGTGCAAAACTATATTCAGCCACAGAATCGATGCACTAGGGAGTGTTTCTCGAAGCATGATGTAGGTTGTTTATAAGATAAACTACAGTGTTCACAATCATCTTAACAAAGTATAACATGTGTTGTGTGTTGTGGTCACATTCTCACTGGCTGTTACGTAATGGGATGCAAAAGGGCTCATGTATCGTCCCATTTTCTGATGATCTCCCGAGAGAGAGAGAGAGAGAGAGAGAGAGAGAGAGAGAGAGAGAGAGAGAGAGAGAGAGAGAGAGAGAGAGAGAGAGAGAGAGAGAGAGAGAGAGAGAGAGAGAGAGAGAGAGAGCGGATAAAATCAGGGGATGCAACAGAGAGGGC
>CAAKHC010003255.1:20833-44901 GCA_901007825.1 Macroramphosus scolopax | reverse complement strand
ATCACCCCGGGTCTTGGTCCTACTTCTACATTTCTATATGTGAATTGACTGGATGCAAATGACGGAGAGAGAGAGAGAGAGAGAGAGAGAGAGAGAGAGAGAGAGAGAGAGCCAGAGTCGAGACACAGCTCCTGCTCCTTTGTGCTACAGTGACTCATCATCGCTGAGTGAAGACTTCCGGAGAGAGAGAGAGAGAGAGAGAGACCGGAGTAGAACCGCCCGGTGCTGCCCGATACAAAGACTCACTGTCCCGTCTTGGGGTACAAAGCGGTATTAGGATACATTTTTCTAATTTCAGGAGTCGGGCAGCGAGGTTTAGTCATTGCCTCTGTTACATGAGCGCAGATGAACACACAGTACTTGTTAACAGGGTCAATCCGGCTTCCACAATGACAATGAGAGGAAAAGAACCCAACTTCTTCATAAGGAGCCGACCCTCACGCTCAGTGAGTGACGTACTCATGCAGACTTTAGCAGTACATTACAATAATTTATGTATATAAAATGTACTGAGAAAAACCAAACATATTTTAACGACTTGCAGAGATGCCAAAGATTTCAGGCTGTCTAACATTTTACAGCACACATCCCAAATATATCCCCTATCCATCAAGTAAGGGTATTTTTGCTTGCTGGCTGATGGACAGGTTGTCAAGCAGGCGTCTGCGTGGACTATGATGTTCACAGGTGATGTTGTGATCACGTCGTGAGAGCAGGAAGCAGGTTAAAGAACAGCTTGTAGAGGTGGAGGGAGGCACCGGAGAAGGAGTTCGACTCAGAAAGAGCAAAACGAAATACATGTTCGGGGAAAGTGAGGGAAGACAGCAGAATGACAGGATGCGAGGAGTCGAGGTGGCAGAGATGGATGAGCTGGCGGTCAACTGTTCAAAGTGTTAGGGGGAGTGGAGGAGAGGGGACGGAGAGGGTGCAGGCAGGGTGGAGAGGGCGGAGAAGAGTGTCAGGAGAGATTTACAACAAAAGGGGACCAGTAAGAGGTTTATAAGAAGATAGAGGGAGCAGCGAGGTTGTTTTGTTTGGAGGCGGCAGGAGTATGAGGTGATAGAGAGGAGAAGCTGAAACTGTCAGGATAATTAGTAAATGCAAACAGTGAACATCTCCTACGCTGACGTGTTAGTGACAGGTACCGTCTAGCAGGCGTAGTAATTATACCTGCGATAGTAGGAAATCAGATGACATCAATTTATCGCGACAAAATCTGTGCAAAGGCACTTTGGGGGTTGGATGGCTGCCACAAACACTGGACAATGGTGAGAGAGACCTGTGTTCGATGCTCTTTGCCAAGCTGACACTGCTGTTTTGACAAATATTGTAGCAGGAGACTTTTGTTTCTCCTATTTGAGAGTAAAACAGAAACCAAATCTTGACCTTAGTGCTTCTGTGAAGACGAACCAGGATCAATCTCCGAACTTAACCAAGTGTTTTTGTACCACAGCTAAGAGGTAGAATATGTATCTTGTAGCAATGTCATGTCTCCTAATACCTCTTCAGATCTTAAGAGGTGAGTGTGAGTCACTGAAGGACCTGTGCTTCTCTCTCCAGAGGTCTTCACCCAGCGACAGTGAGTCACTAATGCAAGAGGAGGTGCAGCTGTACCGGAATTCATCAATGGAAAAAAAAAATGGGACAAACATGAGCCCTGTTGCCTTCCAGGTAGGCAGCTCGAGGGAGCGGTGGTCCAGACCAGCCTCCCTATGGAGGGAACTCATTCCAGCCGCAGCCATATCATTCTTTCAGGTATACACAAAGGATCAAAACCCCTGTAAACAATTTATCAAATGCATTTCATACTTCACATCCCTGTCACGCCGTCCAATGTTCGCTCATTCCTCTTAGTTTTCTACCTCAAATAATCCTACAAACACAGAGTTGGCATCCTTTGATGGATTCAGTCTAGCCGAGTGTATGGAGACGAGGCTTGTTGAGCCTATTATTGGCATATTTCTGCAGAGTCACAATCCCCAATGAGTAGGTTCTATTCCATTATGTAAATGAGTCTCCAAGAATGACTCCTGGGAATTTATGAAAGCAGGGCAGACATTTATAAAGAGCATACATATGCGCTTTGTCCCCCACTGGACTTTCCACAGAGACCAGGCTCGTAGCTCATAGCAGAGCCGCCGTGCCTCTGTGAATGGACAGTATCCGGCAGCTTTTGAAAATATTACCCCAGCGTGCATATTGTTGTTTGTGCAAAGCCTGCGCCATCCCTCAAGCCATTCCTGTGGCAGCTGTAATGATCTTACCAAGTCTTACTGGCAACAGCCAATCATGGGTAATATTCCCGGGCCTGTAAACATCACTGTATATACACAGCCCTACTTCCTCCTTTCTCCCGGTGTCTCTGTACCTTTTCCAAGTGCTCAAATTCCCAACATTTGCATTTAAATTGAAAACAGAGCAAGTAAATCCTTAATTCCCCAAGTATCCATGGTCCCTGATGACCCCACTCCACTGTGTCCTCCCACATACATCTACAAGAACAGAACAATCTTTTCCTGGATACCACTGTGTGCTTGACACCTCCTCTCCATCCCCCGCATACTATGCACAAAAGAGTCTACATACACATGCGCTGCTGCACATACATGAAACCAAACAGACAGAAGGCACTGATACAGCCAAAAGGCCACGCTGGTGCCAGGAGAGGACATGCGAGGATTTGTCCTGTCATTGGGGTGAACACAATGACTCCTGCACCACTGTGAGGTCTTCGCTTGTCTCAGCGATGAGTCTATTATGTGGGCAGCGGCTGTGGTCTGAGGACACCCTGTGTCTACTGCATTCCATCAACCAAGGAAATGAGGATTAGGAGGACTGAATAAAGTGACACAAAACGTACGGCCCTTTCTGAAGTACTGACAGTATGAAACATTTATCTGAAACACGTATATTTGTACAACCACTGCAAAAACTCATCTGCACTTTGTTTCATAAACACTTGGCTTCATGCATGTTTGCTGATTGTACGGCCTTCTGAGGGTTCTATAAACAAATTGGACCTTGTTCATTAAAATGAGTCAGAGGGTCTGCTGGAAGCAGTACGTCACTACTATATACTACTGAATATGTTATTCAACCGTACTATTTTAAATATGACGCACTGCAGACAGAAGATTTAGACCGTCACCTGCATTTCAACCCGCCGGTGGGCAAAAAAACTATATGTTTCATGGCCTTTCCTGTATTTTGTTTTCCTACATGGTGACTAGTTAGAGGTATATTATATACAACTAGGAGGAGACATTTCTCTGTCAAAGTCATGTGTTTATTAGGTAAAAATAAAAATGTTCCTATCATCCCTTGGGATCTAAAGAACAGACTTGAACAATCAGGGAACATAGTCCTAAATCATGCTTGATGCTTGCACATCATGTCACATGATGTGCAAGCATCATGTGACATGATGCTTGCACATGACATTTAATGTGATGTTTGCACATGACATGTAACATGATGCCTGCACATGGCATGTCACATGATGCTTGCACATGGCATGTCACATGATGCTTGCACATGGCATGTCACATGATGCTTGCACATGGCATGTCACATGATGCTTTCATTGCCCACTGGGCGACTGAACTTAGAAAATATGTGTTGCGTGTAGTGCAAGTGGCCTTAAATGCTCCACAGTGTACAAGCAGTTATATAACAGAAATTAAGTGGATTCCTTGCTGGTGTCTGTCAGTGCCGGTTTTATGGCATCACATGAAGACCCCCCCGGTCGTACTTCTCTTATCATTTAGCTCCACAGTCCCATCGCATGGGATCCTCTGAATCACTATGATTTCCCACCATAGCAACATACACTGTACGTGTAATTTAACAACAGCTATACCAGGAAAACAGCAAATCATTAAAGGTGCAAAAGATGCAGTGATGACAAACGTGTAAGATAATAGAGCAAATAAGCACGTCTCCATCATCTTAATAAGGTCCCATGACTCCCTGCTCAGCCAAATGTCATCAGTATGCGAATTCAGTAGCCACAAACCTCCTGTAAGTGGCTTCTGCCTCGAAGCCTTCAAGAAAAAGGTTCCTGCCGGAAGAGCTCCTTAGTCCTCTGCTGGCCTGTATCATTTATTAATAAACGGGCTGAGAGGTCCACTCTCTGGAGCTCTAAGCCGCTTAATGTAAATGTGTGTGCATGAGTGCTAAAATCTGCACATGTAAATGCTTGTGTTCCTGCTTATTTGCTTTATTTATACCCCGGGGTTCAATATACAATCTAAAGTTAACACATCCAACAGAGTGATTATTGTCAGCTTCGGTTGTGTGAGTGTTTACAATTCTCACCACAATTCTTCTCCAGACAGAAGCACAACAGCCTTTTCACAACAGCATTTAGACGAATACGTTGGGAAATTTAATTAAGGGAGAAAGTAAATTGTCAATCAAGTTTTTCTGAGATCCGAATTGTATTATCTTTGCTGCTCCGACTGCGACGGTCCTTTTTCTATTCCTGTCAGTAGCCTTGTCATGCAATAAAAAGAAATATCCGTCGCAGTATTTTTCACACTTGATTTTAGATAAACAGCTGGTGAACTGCAACTGAATTAACATGAACTAAATTTAATTTCGGAGCAAATGAGTAATCAGTCCATGATTTGTCAAGGTTGACATTTTGCAGCACAAGCACAAAACTCACACTTCTCAAAAGTATCTTTACTTTGGCTCATCTGCCTCCTCGACAGTCGTTTTCCAGCTGACAGCTTAATATTCTCTTGGCAAGAAACTGATTGTTTCATTTCATCTGTGGCTTATGAGTAACTCTAAACGAATGACGTCCTCGGATACCTTGTGACTTCCCTTTCAACTCTTTTGTTCTCCCATTAAGAGCTCCATCTGTCTTTACTCGTCCTCGGCTCCTCCAGGGACGAGGTCAAAGGTCATCTTGTTGTTTTTTTTAACCCTCTCTCGTGGTTTTACAGAAGGAGGGAAGTAATTGAAACTAACCAATTTGTTTTTCTACCTCTTGGGGGGGAGAAACTCAATACACTTCAGAAATCTGGAAAGACTTGAATTAACTTTTCCAGTTAACATGTGTGGAAGTAAAGTGCTCTTGAATTAGATTTGGTTGTCTGCAGCACATAGTGATAGAAGAGTGTTTCCTCTCAGTACCATTAAGAGATGTGTCCTCCTGAGGCAGTATTAAAGGAAAGTTTCACTCAATCTGTTCATGATAAATGTACAGATTTGCAGTCTGTGTGAGCAACTCAACATAGACTGAGTCATGACTTGATACAATACGTTCAGCTTGGACGTTACGAGTCTCCGACGCGGGACAGCAGCAGGATGTGTCGCCGCCCAAAGCTCACTCCCCTTTTTTTTTCCGACAGCGAGAATAGCAGTTGGTGTTGCTGTTTCAGATATTCAGCCATATGCATTCGGACGACAAGTGCAGCAAAGAGAGGCCAAGGCTGCAGCTGCCTAGCCGAGCGAGGGATGGCCGGTGGGGACCGTCCGCAACCTGCTGCAGAGAAAAAACTTCATGGTGCGCTCAGCACACAGACAAAATCCTTCTGTTAGAATGAATTTCAACAACATGCCTGACGGAGCCTGCGCGTGTTGTGATGCATGAACGTTTTAATCTTCACTTGGATGTAAGTACGCCAGACACCTTCCGGATACCGAAGATAATCTCCAATAGAAAACTAAGACCAGCGGGCCGTGAGGACAGATGACCACAGAGTGAAGGACGCTATCTTCGTCACCTCACTTTAGCTGTACAGCTCCGTATCTACCATAGTGTCACTGCCATATCTATATGTTGCCGTCTTTAAGCCGCCATACTCCATTGATAAAAGCAATGTTTAAACCTCACAAAACAGCTGCTGGCGCTGACACGATCAGATATTTAGTTTGTCTTATTGTTTGTGTTTTTGGCATGTACATTTGGATCCAAACTAACTCCAATGATTATATGCGGACTGCATCTAATATAAAAACCTTTGGGAGGAGGGATGTGGATGAGGAGCGGACTGCCATGCTGTCGGGTCAAGACGAATAAAATCATGGAGGTTTTTAGCTGACAGAGAGACAACTGGGTGCCTCAACAACTTCTGTCTGCCAAAGAGCCAAACTCAGGTGCCCATTCATCCTCTCAGCGCAAGCTGCTGCTGGAGCTGTTTCAAATGTGAGATACTGTAGCACGTTATCACTCCCTCTGCAAACATAAACAAAGCAATATCACAGGTGGGCCAGCGTGATACCAGCAGGCTACGTTGCTTCCAAGGTGTGCAAACGTGTGCGTGTTTGTATACGTGTGTGTGTGTGTCAACTTAGTATAATGCATCCGATTTGCTATTTCAGGCCTTTTTCAATTCATAATTTCCATCAATTCAATGTTATGTAAGAGAACTGAATACAATAAGCAAGGCCTGTTATAGTTTGCGAAAACAATGCATTTGTCCTTTTCATTATCTCCCACCGTCGGTCTTGTTAGAGGAATATATATATATATACGCATTTACCTGCTCTACCTTGGATGCGTTTATTTTTACCAACTTTCCTATTGAGTTTCTTTGCAGGATGAAAACTGAATAGAGAACAAATAAACAGTTGCGCTTTGGAGGACATCCTACCATTCATACTAAGAATGACGTCATGTTGAGTCTGTTATGAGTTTCAACAGCAAAGTATGTGGATGTATAAGCAGGAAATGCATGTATGTGTACTAGACTGGCAAGAATGTATTTGTATGTATCTGTACTTTACAGTACTTTACTGCCCCACACTGCATTATTTCAAATGTTAAACTATCATCAATGTTTATTTTTTACTAAATTTGTTTAAAATTGGACGTTAGCAAAAGCAAAAAGGAAGAAAAAGGTTCTGCATAGGCTGCTAGAATGTCCGACCCCTCTTAAATTTCCTTGTTTTCAAAGCCGATACGTAACGTCTCAGTGAGTAGTAGGCAGCTGGTAGGAGATTATGAACCAAACCTCAGTTTCAAGTCCTATAAACCTATAAAACAATGCAGCACTGATGCCTCTTGGCTTGAGTAAATGTAAACCAACGTTACTGTAGTAACTACAGTGACTCTAAATGTGTTGACGGCAATTGAAGTCCGAAGCCTCACTGTTGTCGATGCTCATCTCCAACGTAAGACACGAGGGAGTCCAAACCGTCCAATAACAACCTCAACGACTTAGGAGCTTTATCCAAAGATTGATCCCTAATCAAGTGTTTCTTCGGAGCAATGACACATAATCACAGATCCTCCTAAACGTCCGGACCACCGTAGATTGAAGCGACGTGCTGTAATTGACGAGGTTGGACTCCCGAAAGCGTCATCGTTTAAAACGGAGCGCCGCTGGCTAAGCCTCCCGATTTGACGAGATGGGAATGAGACAGTGTTCGAGAGTGACACAGAGAGCAAGAGAGAAAAATAAAAAAGAGAGGGAGAGAGAGATGAGTGGGTTAGCAGAATGCACAATGGAAGAAGCAATGAGACAGGAATGCCAATGTCCCCTGTGATCGTTGCCTGGAATACGTAAACGTGCTGCCAAGTAGAGACACAATACACAGTCTCTGCCTTCAAGTGGTGCGATAATATGTGTGTGTCTATATTGCAATAGTGTATCCTCTGTGTGTACATCAACAGCTCTTCTCTGCCTTGCAGATATTCCTTAAATCACCTCGCGAGATGGAGTGACATTCAGTGTGGAAGAGGAGGATCGTACAAGGTCAAGCTGGAGGTTCGCTGTCATCAGAAATGCAATTGATTCAAACTGTAAGACAGCGGCGGACTGAAACACATGCACAGCTTATATCGACACACACACACACAGAGTAGCGCACATACACCTAAAACACGCATGTGCAGCGTCTGCGTAAGGACTGAGTGAGGGAGACAGATGGTGACTCATACCCCACTTTGGATTGCCAGCACTACATTTCCCATGAGGCCACTCGTAACGCCTGCTGTCAGATGCAATGTTCTTCCTATTTTTCTGTGATTGGAGCGCTGCCTCATGGGAAGGGTCGGATGTCAAAGCATGAGAGGGTGACCACGAGTGATACATCAGAGAGGAAGATTACAAATAGCATCAATTAGTCATCCGAAATGGAGAACGGGGTATATTGTCTAATTAGGTGTCTATATTCATTTTCAGTTGCGCTCGCCTCCCAGAATGACTTTCAGTAACCTCTGAATGTGCAGCAGCAAACCGGTTTGACTCTGCTGTTCCCTGATAACCATTTATAGTGTTCTTTTTTTCTACAGTTAATAAATCTATACAGCATTAACAATTCAGATTACCATCATGGTAAAGAAAAGAGGTTTACAGTCATTGAATTGCAAATCACAGATGTGTATAATCTCAACATTTTGATATCAGAAATTGCTGCAAAATTATTTAAAAAATTGCTGCTTGTTGGAACGAAACTCCACTTCATCACATTACCGTCTTTGCTCTGGTAAACATTTAACATTTAATGCATTTATTGCAATAAACAAATAAACATGAAGCAGAAACAACAAATCATGATGTCAATTTGTGCAAAGTATAAATTTCCTGAGCTGTCAGAGCCGTCAAAGAGACGACAAGCCAACAACTTAAAATGCTTGTTTCCTAAATGTGAGTTTACATCGAATCAGTTACAGCAGGTCTGCGCTCCATTCATGATTCAGCGTGTGTGACGTCTGGAGAATCTCGATGCCGTTCGGCTTTCACGGCACATCGCATGCAAGTTGAGTATTTCCAACTGAATGATGCCGTTGTGATGAATGAGCTTCACCTTGATGTGTGTCTGAGTACATCACTAACGGCATTTATAAAACACATTGGGCCTTAAAGAAAAGCCAGTAATTACAATTCACTATTTGTTTGTCAGGATCTTTTGTCCTGTCCCGGCATTTTTCTTCCATCCTTTTATCATTTCACTTCGCATTCCTATTTCCTGCAGTGTACCTGCTATTGTTTTCTGCTGTTGTGTTTACAATTTTAAATCAATTTCATACATCACCTGCATTTTGCCAGTTACGC
This sequence comes from Macroramphosus scolopax, assembly GCA_901007825.1. Lineage (NCBI taxonomy): Eukaryota > Metazoa > Chordata > Actinopteri > Syngnathiformes > Centriscidae > Macroramphosus > Macroramphosus scolopax. The sequence continues at coordinate 35,890 of CAAKHC010003255.1, read as the reverse complement.
CGCAGAATCCAGCAAACAACAGAGTGATCCAATAATTTCAAGGTGAGAGCTTGCCGGCGGCTGTTTGTTTGACCGTGTTTGTGTTCGATGGATGCATTATTTCTTGAAATCTTTTTGGTCTCATGCTAGCTGGCGCTGTGATGCTGGCATGCCGGCTGTGGAGCAGCTCACGGCAGGGTGAAAGGTCTTTTTTAGCAACCTCCTTGTAGTGGCCCGAGGCTATCACTTTGAGCTCTTTTACATTTCCCTTGAAGGGAGAGTAGGATACATGCACCAGGAGTGTGTGTTTGTGCGTGTGTGTGTGTGTGTGTGTGTGTGTTTTTTTGGAATACGTCTGCCGGGACAGATACTCACCATTAGAACTACGAGCTGACAGCTGCTGGTCAGAGTGCTGAGGAAAACATCAAACTGCCTCCATGGAAGAAAGTGAGACAGCTCAGAGAGCCCAGAGAAAGTGTTTCCACAATAACGTGGTAAGTCAGTGCTCCACAGCCCCCATTCATCCTGAGCATCATGTTTATGCATCAGCCCTCCGCAGTAGCAGAGAGTAGTCCAACAAACATGCATTAATATGCTGCTGTTGGTGCATGCTGCCAAATCTGCTTCACATTTTCATTTCTTGGCATGTTTCCAAGCATTGGCTGAAATGTCCAAAGGGGAGACCGTACACCACCCAACATGATAGAGCGGTTTCCATGACGACCGCAGACCTCGCCCACCAACAGCACTTGTTAGGAAGTATGAGTGGGGAAAAGTATTGGTGGTGTTTCTCTGGTTACACTTCGCTGCAAAAGACTGTTTACGATCTGTTACAGTTGACGGAGTGCAGTGATTCTAAAATAGGAGTATGTTTACCACTCGGGGTGCAACGGAGTAATGTAGGGGATAACTGATCATTTCTTTTAAAGGGTTAATTCAAAAAAACATCTGACATCATTAAACAAAAACGTTAAGATTTTATTTGATCTGCAAACAGCAGAATTCTTCTTATTTCTAACATTCACATATTAGTTTACTTTGATTGCACAGTATTGCAAACAAAACATGACGTATCTCACATTTGACGTTGTCCGATATTATTTAGGTTACAAAGAGTTATTAAGATGTGTGTGCTCTGAAAAAGCGGCAAAACAGGGATCGGAAAAATAATTGCCACTCATTAAAAAATGGCATCAGACTGGTTCAGCCACCCAGTCAGGGAATATTTGAACTCAAAATTGTATTAGGGGATTAAATGTTGCAAGCAGTGCTTAGACTTTTAACTACATTTAAGTTTGATAAATTTCATCTGGTTTTATTTTGAAGCATGTGACTCTCGCTTGTTAGAGAATCAACACATATCAGATATCATCTGCACGTTGTTCATATTTGAGTTATGGGTTTTTTATTCCGCATATTGCAAACAGATTTGTGGCGACAGGAGCCGAGACGAGTACAGAACGTTTAAATATTCAAAAAGTGAATGTGTGTTCAAACACTCAGCGGTGATGAAACGACGACTCGGTCATCCTGCAGTCTGAGTGAAGTTTGGACAGGATCAGTGGAAGAATCGCTTCACTTTGCATTATCCTAAAAACAAACAATTAGGACAGATGGGTGTTTTCAAAAAGGTTCCCAGAACACAGAGATGATTCCTTTTAACTGGGAGCTTCGAACTGAGTGCAACAAACAGCCTGCAGGTTTTCATGCTAATACACCACCTGATTCTACTGATGGCTTCTTGTCTCCACCTATTAGTTTCAAACTTAATGAATATAATCCTCAATTTCATCTCATTGATCCACTTAACTTCAACACACTGGTCTATTTTAAGATTCTTGTACTAACAAGACATACACCATAGCAGGTCTGACACTGTGAGCCTCCAGTCGGACAAAGCTGTCCCCTGACCCTGATAGTGATGACGCACCAGATCCGTTGTACATCTATAAATCTCTGCAGGGATCCATCTGCACGGTGCGTGAAGGAAACGAAGTGGTGAGTTGATGTAGCGCTCACCGTGCTCCTATAAGTCAGCAGCAGCCCTCTTGTACGTCCCCGGCTCGTGATTACCTCCTGAGGAACAACGTGGTATTACGAGACAAGACCGGTGCTAGCTTGTTCAGGCGTTTACAAATGATCCCTTTAATATTTTAACACTCTGAGACCGGCTGCATGATTAAATTACCTCAGAAAATGATTGGTTTCTTTAATGCAAAAACACACAAACCCACACACCGAAATGCTGCACACAGACGCACACAGGTGCTCTGTCTGATATAAGTGGTAACTAATTGAATTTAAGCCTGGTGAGCAGAGCCCAGAGAGCATCCATAGCGTGTGTTTAGAGGTCCCCCAAGACTATTAAATCAGCACAGAGTGGATCAGGAAGTCATCGCCATAGCGACGAGGGAAAAGCTGGCACCTGATTTACAATGGCCCCACCAAATGCTGTAAACACATCCTACTATCATGATCAATCACACACAAACACGGGTCTTCCTGCCTTCCTCCCTTTAGTCATTTAATCTCAGGGTTGATGATGTAAAGTCCTGTCTCATCTCCGCTGAACAGCCTGTCACGGTTCAGCTGCTGAGGAGAGCACAGTCCACCCAGACCTACTCAGCTGGAGAGGCAGGCAGACTTCCTGGTACAGTAACAGTCAGGTGACACTGTAAATGTAAAGGCTCCAGTGTTGATAAGAGAGGATAGTCCATATCAGCATTTTGATCAATTTAGCAATAGAGAGCGGTGCTTACAGCCCTGTCTCATCTAATAGGACATTTCCAAATCCAAGATGGCGCTGTGAAGTAGCGAGACCATCCCGTAAGAGCTTGCTCGGTTTGGGGTTGTCTTCTTGGATTTCGCTATTAAATCTTGTGGGATCAGCGTTTCTTGCTTTATTGTATCAATGATGGACCAATGCAAAATTCTTGTGGCTTTAACTGCAACCGAGCAGCGGTCTTGCAGCCTTTAACTGCAGGTTGCTCTTCCTGCTGTATTTCTGAGCTGCTCATTGAGTGATGTAGTATTAAACCCCACTTACTGTCACGTGTCACCAAATCAACCTGAACTGAAATGTTCAGGATTATGAATTACACGCGTGCGCTGTGCATCCGAAGCACTGCCACCTTTTCAATGACATATCTAGAACACACGGACAACACAAGCTAGACGCTACAACAACTGTATTACAGGTTGTGGAGAGTTCACTTAGAGTTAAACTCCATTGAGGTCTGAAGCTCCTTTTTATTTCGTATTTATTTCCACTTCAGAATCACTGCCAAGGAGGATTATCAGTTTCCATTTGCCTTGAAGTCAGCCCACACCTGAGCACACGTGAACAAAACCCCTGCAGTGTTTACTGAAAAGAGAGATAGAGGGACAGACGGAGGCGGGGAGGACTCCAGAGCGCCGAATCTATAGGACAGGAGGAGATATTAAGTTGGAGGTGAGGAATAACTGGTGCAATGCAGGTGAGTGAAGAAGAGGTTTAGCGGGGGGTAGAGGGGAGTGAGAGCCAGGCCTCTGCAGTGCTTTGCCGAAGGAGAACATCAATCCAGGGCCCACTTAGCTGCCATCTCTGCCTCCAGACTCCAACGGGACCCCGTACTCTGGGAACAGAGAGGACATGTGCAGGCCTGCCTCTGACAGCACTGTGCAACACTCACGGTTATTATTGACCCCCATGCGCTTGGCGTGCATTAATCAACTCTCAGTTTATGCACGCACTATTAACTGTGCCGCACAATGACAAGGGTAAAAGGTGAGGAGGCTTATTTTTTTTTCTGTCACTGTGTCACCGTGTTTTTAAAAAATCATCCCGCCGTGTTATTTTGTTCTTGAGGACATTTTTGTTTATTCTGTTTTTCTCTGCTGTAATGAGCCTGTAAATCCTGCAGCATCTATAATCGCATTACAATTGACACAGCCTCCTTTCACTAAAGCAATAACGCCGAATAAAAGAAGTCCACTCCAGCTGTCCGGAGCAGATTGTCGGATGCCGTATCCATTAACATCGTAACTCATAAAGCCTCCACGTGCAAAGCATTGGCCCAGTATCCATGTATCTCTCTTGCAGTTTGTGTACATCCTTGTACCCTTCCCTCTGGGTTGTTTGGTTTGCTTTCCATTAGAGTGTTGACAGACAGTGGATGCTTCATGCTGTTGAGATGCAGAGAGCGTGGGAGTTGATGGCCGGGATTATGACACAGTGCAGTGGATGCCTGCGTTCTCACATTTAATCATTATCGCGAGTGTATCTCAAACGGATCTGCAAACGGCAGATTGTGCATGCTTTCAATGCAACGTTTGTTAATTCCAATCTGAGGTGAGAAGCTGTTAGCATAAGTATCTGTCACGTATGTAATGTTTTTAACTGAATGCTGAGGTGCAGCAGGTGTCACAATGCAGCAGCAGATTTTTTTTCACTGATGAGAAAGAAAAGCTAAAATGATATTTAAAGGTTTGACAGAAGACTTTTCACTTCCACTAGAAGTCACACTGAAGCACCGGCATGTCAGACCCAAACAATCCGACTCCCTGTCGGCTTCTCAGCACAGAGAAAGTGGCAACTAAGACAAGTCGAGAAGGAAAACAAAATATATTTGCCGATCAGCAAAGGTTTCGGCAGCCGGATGCTTTTTATGGCTCAGGCAAAGTAAGAAGTTAACAAAGGTCTTTTCCAATATACCCAGAGACCCAACGTGAGAGCGACTTGACTTCGCCAGGTTGTTTAACTCTTCACATTGCATGTTTCATTCAAAGAGTTTTTTAATTCTGACGTTTGCCGGCCTGCAGGATGATATAATGCTGAAATACGCGTGTGCCAAAAACATCTGTGTTCTGCCTGAACAGTAACACCTACAGAGCACCCTGTGTTACTCTTTATCTCCCACACTGCAGATTAACTGACACTGTTTCTTAACCCCTCTATCCTTTCTCCTTTGCCACCTTTCTGCTTGCACGCTCTCCTCTGTGTTTCCATTCGATTCCCTTAAACAGCAAACTGTTGATAAATCACGTATTTTCTGTGCACAAAATGCTGCTGAACCACAAAATTCAGCAGACTCTCTCGCTTTCACTCCCACAAAGAACATCGCTCGTTCAGATGTGTGCAACCGCAACATCGTCACATTTCATCCTTCACGTCGCTCGTTCGATCCGTCTATTAAGATGATGGTTGGAGATATCAAAACACGAGCAGAATCACCCGTCAGATATCGACTGATGATTTTGTGGGTTGGTTGCGTGAATCTACATGCAGTTCAGAGACGTATAAAGATGTGATTGAACAACCGCCTCTGCTGCTTGTAGCTGGAAACCCCGGTGGCATCGGAGACAGGTTTCATGACGCTGGTTATTCAGGATCTCAGGACAACAGCCAACGATATACAGATTGTCTGATAAGTTCTACAAACTGAAGTAATTAACTTCAGATGAATACGGGTTATAAGCATCTCTTTAAGTAAAGGCCTGAAATGAATTCTCGTCCACATCCACGTTAAAGAAGCTGTAGAATACAACATGTCACTCTTGGCCCTTCCTCAGCAGTACTGTCAGAAGATAGCCTCTTCTGGCTGACGCCGTCTCCTCCTCGTTGCCAAAACAGCCCCAGTTTTTCTTCTCCTAACTGGATTATCAGTAATCAGTAGTGATTATTGGGTGGAGCTGCTCTGGCCAATAGCTGGCGTGTCTGCCAGGAGTCACAAAATCAGCACAGCAGAGGAAAAGGGGACGCTGTCGTCTCACAGCCAAGAGACACCACTGCCAGGTCATCACTTTCTCCTCCGACAGCAGGAGTCATCTCGGTGATGCTGCTGCTGCACCACCTATCAACACGGAGGGATGCACACACACAGAGGAACACAGCAGCACAGGACACACAGTGGAAGGACTGAATGCAACGAGCTGTTTGTGCCAAACGTTCACAAGTGAGGGACAGACGACCACAAAACCATGGAGCCTCTGACCACATTAATATAGATGAACATGTGTTATCACGCCGGGTTATTTTCTGCATACCACTAAGACAATTAGTATTCCTGAGTCATAGCCGGCTAGTACCGGGAGTGTAGGAGGGGAAAGCTGCTTAAACAAAAAGGAAGAAAGTTACTGTAGAACGATAATTCCCAGCATGAAACAAACTCCTTCCATCCCGACAATGCGGTTACAGAGAGCTAAATCTCCAACCTAGTCTGAGTGGGTTTTTCTGAAGTGCAAAGTGCACTCAAGCTCCTACAGTTGAGGACATTTAAAAGTGTAATGCATATGAAGGTGTTGCCTCAGATACTGTAACAGAACGGAGACTTGGTTGCATAATTCTCGGCTGCATGTTTCTTCGACTTTCGGCCAATCACTCAAACACACGTGAGACACACTCAAATACACTTTTGAAACAACTGCAAACTGCATGAATGCACTCAACAATGCCAACGTGCACAACTCTCCTGTTGTAAAGATCAATATCAAAGGAAGCTTTTGTCCAACAATGCACATTTGTAATGATAGGCGGTGATACGATACATTTGAGAAAAACAATCCATCAAAAAGTCTGTCAAAACAAGCAGGAGTGTGTTGATGTACAACATCCCTCCTCTCTGGAGGTCTGTTCTCGGCCTGACGTCAGTCTGTCCCGGCCGTGACCTCCACCAAGGCCAACAGACACGCTGCTGTTATATGCAATTCCCGTCCGCAGAAGTATTAGAAACACGCCAGACTTTTTTTTTCATAAAGTTCCATTTAATACTTCCCTGATGATGATAACGCCCGTATTACATTGCTGCAACAACAATAACATTCACGTGCAATATACAGAACAATATACCCTCGGAAACCCAACACACACCTCATACTTCCTATATTGTACATTTTTATATTTTTATATTTATATTCTATTCTTATTCTACTCTATTTTATTCTGTATTTTATTATACTTTTATTACTCTTAATAGATGTAATGGTGGTGGGCAATTATTATGGTGTATAGTGCTGTAAAGTATTTTGGAGATGCTAATTTCCCTGACGGACACCCCCTAAAGGATCAATGAAGTACTCTGAATCTGAATCTGAATCTGAACACCGAACATCAGTGAGCTCTCACCTCCAAAACTTCTGCTCTGCACTGACAAATTACCGTCTTCAGAATTGTGACGTCGTCTGAGAGAATCACCACACACACACAGAACTGAAAGACAACGGCAGCGATTTGGGCTATTTATATGTAAAGTGATCACTCAGAGAGGAAGTTAGAAACAACAGAACGCCGACGCCCAGCTCATTCACATCCGTCAGAGACGGTCGGCTACAGGCGACTGCTTTCTGTGGAAAGTCTTCGGATTTGGCAGTTTTATTTCTGAACAACTGGAGGTGCATTGACAACTTTTACAGGCCGTGTTAAATGGACAGACAAACCAACAAAGACACGACCTCCGTAATCACTGATGACCTGAAACTCCCTTTGATATAAAGAATAAACAAGTTAACAGTCTCAGAAAAGTTACTCTGTGATGAAAATATAAACCCGTTATGACAAATTGCCTGTGAATTTGTTTCCTCTTTTTTGGTACCTTTTTATTTTTAGTGAATGACTTCTTAGGCACACACACACACACACACACACACATACACAGTAATTAACATGCAGACCGTGTTCCCTTTCTTTCCTCTGGTCTTGGAGTTTGCATTTCTGTTCCCATCTGGGTTTATAAGCTCAATAAAGCATCAATCACAGCCCGTGTGCATCAGTCTCTCTTTGGATAACTTAATTCATTGACAGGCAAGGCGGCGTTGCACGAGGGATTTGCGAAACAACACACACTCATTTGTGCATGAGTGTGTAATTCGCAGCTTCCACATTGTTATAGAGGCGAACCTGCAGACCGAAACACTCCGAACTTGTTGTGAGGCCTGTTGGTCAGGATTCCCCGTCTCTGTGTACCTGATCACACCCGGCTTGGTCTTCCTCATCACTGATGCATCCTTATCTTTTTGGGAGCCAGAGTAACATTCTTATATCAGGAAGCAGAAAACAAATTATCACCTCTGTCTTAACATCTTTACTTGAAGCAGCAGCGAGACATACGGTCATGAAGAACTGTTAAATGTTCATCAGAGACAAGAGATGCTTCTTTTGCCCTTTTTAGCAACGACGTGTAAAACGCTGAATCCCTTCAAATGTTCCTCTGTCTCTCGGTCACGTGCACACACACACACACACACACACACTTGGGCTGTGTTCTCTCTCAGTGCTGATCCCCAGCAGCCTGAGGTAACTTGTGGCATTTCTAGAGTTTCTCTCTGTGAAACGCCTCCCACTGCTTTCCCCCCCCAACGCTGACATTTTGTCCTTGATTGTCCTGACTTCATGTCCTCACTTCTCCCCTCTTGGATCGCTCCACCGTGCAGAGAGAGTGCAGCTATGACCAGCTGCACCTTCCTAAAGCAAGGTGAAGTTATTTCTTTAATGTTGTCATGCACAAAAGGAATACAACAGCTGCCAAACTGTATTATTAAGTTAAGGTATGACTTTGTTTAACATTGTGCAGCAACAGTTCTGCATGTGTTTGGTGAAGCTCTACAAAACTCTCAACTTACCAGTGGATTCACATCCCGACACTCACCTACGGTCACAAGCTTGAATTCACACTCACACCATTTCTCTGGAAATTTGAAGTTAATTAACATTCCTTCTCCCAGTTGTAAAAAACGTTTGCTCGCTGGCTGACGCACCAAATCGCAGCGTTCGCACACGTCTTCTGCACAACGTGTCAGTCGGTGCACACACACGCCGGGCAGCCTCACTCTCAGGCTACAGCACAAACATGTGTGTCTCTTTAATTAAGTCCCTGGTATAACAACCAAAAAGGAGCAACAACACATAAAGACGGCGTGTCTACCTCAATTTCAAATAATAAAAAAAACCACTATGTAGCACAGCTGTACTTAACATGGAACTGATTCGTCAAGAGGGAAAGGAAATCTGGGCTGCCCTTATAAACCAAGATGAAACAGACACACAAATCAAAGACGATGGCCTCACCCTCTTGTCGCTCTCGACCGCGACACTCGAAACTACACATGAGAGTTGCTCTTTATTCCCATGTCTTGAATGTATAATGTACAAAGGGTGTAGTTAGGGCCGACTCGTCTCTTGATATCTTCCAGAAACACACGGCAGCTGTTTCAGTGAGCTCCTTCTCTTTGGCCGAGTGTTGCCAGAGGTTGCAACAGGGAAGAACCTCGACGATGATAAACAACATGATGTAATAGAGCGGAGTCGTGAAGGTGCTTGATATGCGTGGCGTTGAGTGAGTCTGCAATCATGCATACGAGTATCTCAGTAGCTCTGTCAGGACCAATATCGGCTGGAAGAAATGCATGATACCTAACAATGATGCAGAGAGGCTCCTGTCATACTTACAAGTATGAGTGTATGAAGTGCAGTATGATATATAAAAAGAAAAGGCTGTGGAGATGATTGACTTCTGTCTCATTAACTAACTTGATGTTACACAACTGCATAAAAAGCTTCTATTGCACTGACATCAGCTGCCAGAGCATCTTCCTGAACACGACCATCAAGGACCCGCCCACTCCTCCTTAATATATGTTGCCTCAAAGTTATCTGTAACTCCTTGTTTCCTTTAAGACAGTGGGAAATCATTCCATGTTATTATATGGAGAGTCGGCGCCCGGCCTCACTGAGAACAATCTGGAAACACACTTCAACTCAAACGGCACCTCTCCTAATAACTCTGAACCCGTTTACCTCTCCGCAACTCCTTTCCCTCGGCGTCTGCCATTGAACTACGATAGTCTCCGTACTGTATTTGTTGTGGAGTGGAAGCCTTCGGAAATGGGCTGGTACAGTAAGTGATGACTGTGCCGACCGCGATGACATCCGGGAGCCTCGAGCTACGGCGCGCCCGCTCCGAATGTAGCACAGTCTCTAATTAACTGATCAAATATTAACCACCTCTTCATTCTCCTTCTTTTCTGTCTGCCTTCTTCTACACTTTTCTTATTACCCATCCTCTCCAACCCCCGTTTGTCACCGTCTTATAAGGCTATAAAGTCAAGTGCATCATGTCCGTGTCGTTACGCGCCCGGCTCGCAGGCTGCAGCTGTGCGGATGTCAAAAAAAAAAATGTTCGTCTTACATTTCTACAAAAAAATGCAAATCAAAAACATGAAAAGAGGAAAACACACGTACACACACTTGAACCATCGGCTCCATACGCTGCTGTGATATTGGCAGCTCAGCTCGGTGCCTATCAATAAAGCTCAGGAAGAGGCCAGAGGGCTCAGACCCCATGCAGCTCTCCCAGGTGCCTGATCTATATCGGGGAGGGTTTCCAGACCAGCTGAGCCGGTGGGGGGTTGCACAGCGAGGGGAGATGAGGTGGCTCCGACAGTTGTTTGCTACCTCCTGCCATAACTCTCTGAAAGGAGAGAGCACTTGCCGGGGAACAGGGATGCAAAAGAGCAAGCGGGTAAACACATACAGTCATTACATGTCACGAGTCGTGACAGCGGGTTCAGCAGAGGGAGGCGGCGGCGGCGGCACGGAGACGCTTCACTCTTCCATCACAAGATAATGTCATCACCTCGCAGGAGAAAACACTGCAGCGTTTCCTGTTGGTTTGTTGTTGGTTATATTACAGTTTAAGAAAGAGAATATCAAGAGCTGAATAGCTGAACAACAGGCCATTAATATCTCTCATGGCTCATGGAGGACTTGGGTAGGCTGCGGGCACACATCCACCCCCACCCCCACCCCCACCCCCGAGGTTTGCTCCATCAGGGACACCTGGAAAGGACAGAATCTAGCTTTCATCAGCAGAGGTTGATAACATCAGGCGTCAGAGAGGACACGTTGACACGGGACTAAATGTACGCAGGTGCAGAGAAACACAACCTTGCATCATGGACAAACATCTGACAGCAGCCACAGGTGTGACACACAACCACAGCTGACACCAAGATCATACTTCACAGAAATCCTTGAATCCGATAATAACGGTCGCAGTACTTCCACAGCAGCTCTGAAACATCCTCCAGACCGGACGTACGTACACAGAAACCTGGCGGACCTGCAGGTTTCACACAGATCTCAACAAAATAAAAATATGCAGCGCTCAAGCAGGCTGCTGAAAGGTAAAGACTTCTGGTTCCACCCGGCTGACGCTCATTTAAACAGCATGTTAGTTTGCTCTGCTTTGCAAGCACGACATCCGAAACTGTTTGAGAGCAAACATGACAAACAAGAGGACATTTTGCCAGCACGACAAAACAGCGAGCGTGTTCTCGGTGTAGACACTGTCAGCAGAGTGCAACACCGACAAGATGTGTCCCAGAATCATCTCGTGTTCGGTTTTAATTATTCCATATCAACATTTGTGGGGAAAAACATTCCCACAGTCTTTTTAAAACACCCCGTATCTGCTCCATCCACAGAATACATCTCAACTTTTACTTTATTTTATGCCTTTTCAATAAATTGCACTTACTGGATTTATTCGCCTTGTTAATCGTTTGAGCCTCAAGGTGTGTTTGACTGAAACAAAGCACAATTTAGAGTCAAAGGGACTGCGTGCAAAATTAAAATGAATAGACGAGGGTGCAGCTGAAGCTTAAAGCACAAATAGACGAGGCAAAAATACAAAGCCTCCTCTCTTCAATACACATACTCTCAATAGGCTGCGGTTGCAGTCATGGAACCCATTAACAGGTTAATGTTATCCCGTCTTCATAAATAGTCATTGAATAACTAAATGCATGTGTGATTCAACCAACGGTTGCTGGTTGTAAGAATAATAACACATTCAATACTGACGAAACTGTTATCACTTAAACTGGAAGTGATTGTTCAAGCACAGGCCCTTTAATGTCTGTTGCTATCGGTTCCCCCGGGTTCCCTCAGGCGGGCCCGGGAAGAACCACGACGTGGGGAGAGGACTGCAGCTCAGAGGAGAACCAGGACCCAACAGGTTCAGGCTGCTGTGGGAAACACAGTGGAAGTATAATTAGATTAAATGAATGTAATGCAGTGATTTCCTGTAACCAACATGACTACTATTATAAATATAAGTACTTCTTATCTGATTGTTACTACTCTCTCAGTATATTCAGTAATAGTATGTTATTGTTTTCATTCTTTTTAAGCATTCCAGTCCCAACCTGCATTCGTCTTTACGTCCCTGCTCATTGCAAATATTACAGAAGTTGAAACAATGATGGTGCAAGTGAGTATCCGGCTGCTTGAGCGGGAATGTCTTTATGATATTCATAGTTCAAGTGGTAATACACTGATGTAACAAGAGCCCCACTCAGCAGGTGAACACGTAACCTGCCCACTCTCTCATTTACCTCCACAACAAAAGGACGTTATTAATATTTCATATCGGGGGAAGCTCACAGTAATCAGGCATCTGCATTCAGGGCAAGTTGATTCTCACAGTCTGAAATGTTTGAAGACGTCTGCCGTCACCGAGTCATGTTTCAGTTCACATCTGTATCATAGTGTATGTAATTAAGACTTAAGAAGAATTTAATTCAGATATAAGTTAGCTTATTCTTTTTCTTTAGACGTGTGTGTGTGAGCTTTACGGACAAAGATGTGTGTCGTAACTCCACAGTGACCTCATCCGTTCACCGTTGAGTCCAAGCGGACGTTTGTGCCAATTGAAATAGATTTCACACGAGCGGCCGCCAGTGAACCGTTCTTGTTTTTTGGCAGTTGACACCGAGTTTTCAGCACGATTCTGTCGCTTCAGCTTTTCCCTGCGTTTGTCCCCAATCAGCAGAGTTTAACTCCCTTTTTTTTTTACTTAAACACATACATCAGCAACAAAATCAACAAGGTCTCCGCCAAGTGAGAAATGAGAGAGCTGTTTGTTTCGATAAGCGGAGCCCAGCAACATGTACTGTTTATGAACCTTGCAGCAGGATTGCAGCTATATGCTGCTGCATAATGGAAAACTGAAACCCCATTTCCTCCCAAAAATGATAAAAAAAACAGAAACTGTTGTAGCAGCCAAGTCCCACTGCAGGTGCTGAACACTGCCTCCCTCGGCTTCCATGAATGTCGAGCCCCTGACCCTTAAAATGTAATCTCTGTCGCTCTCTCTGTTGTTCCTGCAACGACACCAATCTGCGACACCAAGGACACCAGAGAGGAGTCTGATGAATCTGCTATCATCCTCTCTCCTCTTTCCTGCCTTTTCCAGACATAAAACAGCCACCTTTGACCAATAAATTGATTGTTTCTTTATAATAAAGCTAATATAGCGAACAACAGAGACGCCTGCCTGCACACTCGTATGCTAATGTCACTTTGCAGCAGACCAGCAGCAGTGCTTCTCATTTATGCAAGAACCTTGCCGGCTGCTTTAACATGATCGTCATTGCTCTGCACAACAACGACGAGTGGCCCTATGTTTGCATGTTAGCACCGTCGTCCTCACACAGCACAAGCAGCATGGCGGTTTGCTTACGCATCAGCAGGAGCCAGCGAGGCTGCTCAGTGTTAGATGAGCTCGGATGTGTGAAATCAGACAGAACCGGCCTGAGTGCAGCCTCCCATATCTTCCCCTGACCCACTTCTCTTACTTGATCTCATTCTTTTACTTAATATGCTCGCTGCAAAACAAACCCAGGCTAAGTTGGTGTGTGCCGCGCTCATGGTCATGCCTATTCAAGCGGATTTCAGAGATGTGGGTCAAAGGATGGTTATCGAGACAGGATGCTGATATTTGGGTGACGAAAGAGAAAAAAAACAGCTGACCCTGCATCCCTGGCTGTGCTAGCAGCGGTAAACCTTGTAGTGTGTAGTAACTCACTTATTATGGGTTCCACAAAATGGTCTTCACCACGTATATTACTCAATTCCAGCCTATTTCCTGTTCCCATAGCAACATATCTCCTCCTCCTTCCCGACGAGTCCTCCTTCCCACCGTCTTCTTCATTCATCCTGCCTAGCTTCAGCACAAGGCGTCAGCTACATCAAATAGTGTCTCTATAAAGAGGGCTGTTGAGTTATTTAATGAAAATGTGGCGCAGCAAGACATGATACACGACCAACTTTTTAATAGTGGATGCGATTTAACGAAGCGCTCCGACGCGGCTTCACCTAATTCTGCGGACGTGAGTGATGAAATCGACGGCACATTAACGACTTGGGGAAGAAAATGAGAAGAACGGGTGCAAGGAATCCTTCAAACTGTTAACTTAAAAAGCTTTTAATCTCTACATCTCTCTTTCTGTCTCTCAAACGCACACACATACACAGACACACACACACACACACACACGCAGACATGGTGGGTAGATTTCGCTGCAGTGGATGTGGCGTTGGTGTCTTCGCAGTGACACTGGTGCTGAGTTACAGTGCTAATGAGAACTTTAATGTCACCCACACACAGACTTCTTGCAGACAGATTAGAGCTGTGATTACACGAACACACAGGGACACAGTGATGCACACACACGCACACACACACACACACAAGCCCAGACTCACACATGGTGATAAACAAACACAAATGGGGTTTTTTCGCCAGCAAAGACCACTGAAAGCAACATGTGGTCAACCTGCGATTTTCTTCTTTCTGCTGCTGTTCATGCAGCGTCAAGAGCGAGAGACACCAGAACAGAGAGAGAGAGAGAGACACGTTGCAACAGAGAGATCCAGGCAGAAAGTTGCATCTGCTTCCAGCACCAATACTGTCGTAAGCAGATATCGACCCGACTTCATGATCCACCTGATGTGCAGCTTTCTCTCCCTCGCCGTTCATTCACAGCAGTAGCTTAAGTCTATAGTGGAGGAATCATGCCAACAAGTGCAAGGATAACTCAAACACTGCAGTACTGCAGCCTGCGAGGACAAAAACTGAACAAGCTCACACCAAAAATCACTACGCTCCCGTTCACAAAACTTTCATTAGAGGAAGAAGTTACTAGAGATTAGAAAGTAGCTTGTTTGGTAGTTTTTTGGGATGATGGGGTTGTTTGTGAAGTGAGGAAGTAAATGCACTGCTGATCCGTCCTCCTGATCCCTGCTGCTCTCTGCACATCAGC
>CAAKHC010003255.1:7777-18908 GCA_901007825.1 Macroramphosus scolopax | reverse complement strand
TGTGGGTGTGTGTGTGTGTGGGTGTGTGTATGTGTGTGTGTGTCTGTGTGTGTGTCTGTCTGTGTGTGTTTGTTTCTGTGTGTGTGTGTGTGTGTGTGTGTGTGTGTGTGTGTGTGTGTGTGTGTGTGTGTGTGTGTGTGTGTGTGTGTGTATCAATGCTTACAGAAATGCGAGGTGCTGCCGAGTGTCAAAACGGTCCGGGAGCTATGGAGAGGAGTGTTCCAGTTTCTCGTCTGCGCCTTTTAAAAGTCAATGGCAGATGAATAATTTACAGAGAGTCAGTGACAGGCTGTCAATACAGCCTGTAAAGCAAAACTGCAACCAAACAGGCGAAGCAAGACAGGACTGGGGCATCATCCATGAAATAAAGGTGACTCCCAAATGGGAGGAAGATGTACGAGTACAAAAACTGCAAAGACCTCTGCCAAGGCCAACAGCGACTCTTAAATAAACTTTTATCACAGAACCACACACATTAATAGATATTAAATGTCCTACCTCGCCGTGTTAAAGAAAGTGGACCTGCCCTGTGACTCAGAAGGAATTTAATGGATTCTTCCTTAACTCGTGTATTGTACTTTTTGCGTAATCCTGCCGACAGACAGACACCAGGAACCTCCGTAGTGGAGGTGATAAGAAGAAGAATGAAGCATAAAAAAAGGGGTCAGGGGGAGTGAAAAAAGGATGAATATAGAGTAACACGGCTGAAGGGGACAAATGGGAGACACGGCGGAGGGCAAATGGACAAAGGGGGTTTTAGCTGGAGAGGGAAACATCATCAGGTGAAAAGCCCCGCTAACCCCTCCACTTCATACGCACACACATGTACACACACGTCAAGCGAAAAACCATTACAAAGAGATGATAAGACCCCCATCATCAGGTCAGGTTCCGCTCCATCCCTCTTCTTCCTCGCTTTGTCCCCCCTCTGTGTACTATCTACACCCATCAATAACCTCTCTCTCTCTGCCCCTCCCGCCCCGTCCACAATCAAATTACTGTGTCGGCCTGGAAGAGGTGTGGGGGTGAGGATACTTCTCGCTTAGCTTCAGCCCACTCACAGAATCCTCAATCGGACCACCGAATGATGGTCTCGCATACTTTAGAGCTGTAACACGCGCCGCGAGAAGCCTCCTGCGGCGGTTGCTAGGTGCTGCTGAAGTAATGATGTGCATAATCAGGCTCTTTGGCTTCATAATGAGGGCTGTGAGGAGGACAACACATTTGCATCAGCTTGAATGGAGGTATTTAGTGTAATACGGACTAAACGCTATTTTAAAGATCGTTCCAGCCCCTCCTGGAACATGCTTTGTATACATCACATTCAAACCTGCACAGGAAATTTCAAAATAAAATCATGTTACCACTTAAAAAGCCATAAAACAATACAGCGTTTATGTCTCGAATTTCAAGGAAAGCAATAACAGCTGTGCTTTTATAGCAAAATCATAAAGGTTGAAGTTCAGTTAGAGCTGAAGCAATTAGGGGAAGCATGAGAGAGTGGCAGTCCTGTCATCAGATGGTCATCGGTTCGACCCCCGGAGACGCTGTCAAAGTGTCCTTGAGCAACACACTGAATCCTTAACTTTTGATTATATGAAAAAAAAGATTGGATTAAATGAAAATGTTTCCCATTGATGAAAATGAGTAGTTGAACAATTGGAAACAGAGGGAAACGTTAAGTCTGGCTTTGCCCAAAGGTTAAACAAATTAACCTCGAGAAAAGAGGGAAAACGGATATCTGAATAGGGGAATTAACGGCTCCCGAAACTTGAAGGACACGGGCAGTGTTTCAATCACACGGGGTCTTAATGGGGCAGGCGGGAGGAAGGAAATACATCATATATATCAAACTGTTCCTTTAAATGCTCCTCTCACTCTTCACACTACGCAATGGGCCAAATAACAATGGAAACCGCTACAGCATGCCACCTCACCACGCCATGCATGCACACACTCAACAGACACACACACACTTTGATCCATTGACAGAAACGCTGATTATAATGGAAAGGATTAGGCTCCGACCAGGTGCTCAAATGAATTGTTTGCACAGAAAAACCCAGAGGAAAGTACGGTGCGAGGGATCTGACACATATTGTGTTGTCAGATCCCGTCTCCACACATCTCTGGGTGTTTCCCTCTCGTTTAACCATTCATTTGTTATTCTGTCTTCCACTCAACCCTGCACGATCTGCCTCTATTTCAAGTATTTGTCTCTGTATAACTACCATCGTATCATGTATATTCAGCTGTAGATTACACATAAATAAACTATCATTTAATTATTCTGTGTTTACATTATCAGCACAGGGGTTGCTGGGTAATACTGTTCAAAGTAAATACTCCAAATAAATACTCCAGTACGTCGTGTGTCTGTTCATGTACTGTCTGTGGAGTATTTGGGACGTTGCAGATCTGCATGTACTCGTGTCTGTTCTTCTCTCTTCCCTCTCACCGAATCGGGACACGCTGTGAGCGGCTGATGATGATCATGACTCAGTAATGTGAGAATGTCACCAGAGTCTGGGAATGTGACTGGTTTCTGTCTCTCTGCCAGTGATGCTCAGACTGTAGCTATCACAGCACGCATCACTGGTGCTGCTGTCGTCTTTCTTTTTGTTCTTCTCTCCTTATTTGTTAACCCCCGGGGGGGTTTCAAATACCGGCGACATGCAAACGGTACGATCTCAATCCATCGTGGTTTTCCTACGAAAACTTGTGCAAAACATTACCACCAAATTAGATAATGTTACTTCACGTGTCATCATCCGGGGTGAAGCTAACACTTTATATTTCATACTCCAAACCAACAGGAGGCAACAAATGTTGGGGAGTCCAACCCCAGTGTAAGAAAGAAGAGACGCCATCTTCCTTAGCATGAGGGTAATAAATTTACGGTTGCAACATTCCCCTGTGGTCACTGGCTTTAGGAAGAGATTGAGAATGATATATCGTCGGGGCTGAAATGATGTGAAGAGCTCCAGAGAGAGATCAGAGTAGCGCCGCTGCACCCTCGAGCTGCTACAGTATGGAACGCTCCGGCGGCTCATGCATCGTCTCATTATTCCCCGCCTCCGCCAGGTGAAGAGGCCAAGAGAGAAGCTGTTACACAACTCCATGAGTACAGGGGCAGCCCCTCTTGCACAGCAGCAGCTCCTCAACCACAGTGACTCACTGTCGCCTCCTGGGGTGCTGACGTGGTATTACTATCGTGTGTGTGTCCTGTCACGTAGGCTCGGCTCTTAGCTAGCATAGGGGTTATACAAAGAACAGGCATGGTTCGTATGCTCCACAACATTATGAGACACGACCGACTTGGTTGGTTAGCATGCCTACAAACTATTCATTTACACTTAGCTTTGAGATAATTAACTTGAATGAACAAGTGTTCTGCAGCCGTGACGAGGCAGATGTTTTCACATCGCAATAGGCAGACCAACAATAGACGCCTGATGGTCTCTAATGTTCAATGCATTTGATACGGAGTCCGTTTTCAACAGCAGCCATTTCCACTCGCTCTTCTCTCTCTTCTCTTTGTCACACGAAAATCAAACATAACACATCACCCACTCATCAAATCATTCAACGAAGCAAACCAGTGAGATCAAGTGAGAAAAGACCGGAAGTGTGCGTTTGAAAAAAAGTCATCATGTGTTTATGTCCTAGATCTGAATGGATGTATTAAAGGGTCTGTAGCGACCTGCAGAGCCGGGACACGGCCTACAGCGACCCGGCACATCTACCTGGCACACAGGCACAAAATACACAATCACACATGAGCTGATAAGTGTCGACTGTGTCGACGACGAACGCACCAGGCAGACGGGAGAGTCTCCCTCCGTATACAAACTGGCTGAAGACTTTTTCCGATTAGCGACCGGGATAGATGGAGATGCGGAAATGGGTGTGGATGTTTTGATTGAAGGTCCAAGGCAGCGGAGGAGGGGGCTGTACTCTCACACTGTGCTGCAGGGAATAGAGGACGACAAGGAGGCGTTTCCATGGGAGTGCTGCTGTGTTCTTTTCCAACACACACGGTCCCTTATCTCCTGCCTGGGGAGAAACAAACACTGGCAGCTCATACGAAGGGGAGTTTCCCTGGATCCATCTGAGCCTCGTAGGGAAGCAACAGAGCCCTAATTGAATTTAAGGAGGAGAGAGAAACGTGCCAGCCTTGCAGGGGACTGTTGATCCTTACTACACTATCTGCTGTGTCAGACTCTCGAACACATGAATTTTCATCACGACACAATGAAAGAAATACAAGTCAGTACTTTTGTCCTGCAGTGATACTGCCTGCAGAAGCACCTGCAACACATGCACTGCAAACCTGACACGTATCGTGTTGGCATCACCCAGAGGAGCTGTCCGAATCAGTCAGACCAGACATTGCACGGACTAGCACAGGTGATGAATGATGGAGCCCGTGTGTGACTAGAGCCGGTTGTTTTCCTGAGAATTCACAAAGGATGGATGAGTGTTGGCTGACGCTGAAAATAGGCAAGTTCAAGGAATGTCACAACACTCCAACACCTAAAGACTGATTTAGGTACCAGCTACATGACAACGGTGCACCCTCTTCGCCCTCTAAACCAAACAGAGGATTTCCAGTTTCCAAGACAAAGACTGTGAACAATGTCTGAGCCTGAGAAAATGTAAAGCAAAGACGCTCCAACCAGGGCTGCACATGGGTCAGGACATCCACAGTTCACTCAATGCACAGCCTCCGTTAAAGCTCTTATGGCCATAGGAACAAAACTCAACCTATGGCTGGTGTATAACAGTGTAATCACGTGGGCAGATGGACTGGGGGGGTTAAGTGATGGTAGTGTGGGTGTCATGTGTGATTGCTTTTGCACATCAATGATGAGTTGTCGTAATGAAATAAGTTGGGTGGGAGTACTAGTACTAGTGTATTGCTAGGTGACATATCTTTACGTGTGTTCAACTACGGTTGGCAACATCGTCAACATATCTGAGGTCGAGGGCGGTGCAGGATGGACTTTAACAGCCATATGTGAAGAGGGTGCGGAGGAAACGACGGGTGACAGGACACGGTGGAGCCGGTTTATGAGTGATTATGAACGACAGGGAATTTCAACTCTTGCTGCCTTGGAGAGGAAGTTTCAGTTTCAGTGGATTAGCGGTGATGGAACTGCAGGTGCTGCCGTTTCCGAACTATCTGATGGAGCTGGATTATGTTGAAGCCTGAATTAATGAAAGGGAGTCAGGCATAGTTTGCATGGATGTCCAGGTGTTGAGGCAGAGGATGGGGGGGGGATGGATGATGGATGTCTTGTGTAATAATACAGTACGTACGACTGAGTAATCCCGGGTCTGACCGTCAACAGGTTGATTGGCGTTGCAGCCGGTGTGATTCCATCACAAGATGGTTTCATTTTGCTTTGGCACACAGTACGACTTCGTGAAAAAGACACAACTCCTCATTGTAAGGTTAATAAATGAACCTTAAAAGCTAAATTAAATGTGGACTTAACTAAAGAGCACAAATAGAGAGTGAGGGGAGAAGTAAATGTGATTGTATGAGCAAAGGACCAGAGAGGGATCCGTGTGGACAGGCCTGTAATTGAAGAGAAGGAACGAACCTTAACCTAGATCAGTATCAATCACTCCAGCTGGAAGAGAAAGCTCAACACCCACATATTTCCAAAGAGGGGGAGGGAGAGCGAATCCGAGTCCCCTGATGGGAAGTTAGTGTACGAGGGGAGGAGAGGGAGGGGGGAAGGTGACAGAGAGAGAGATACACCGGACATGTGTACATGTGATGGTGGTTACCGAGAGCTTCGACACAGGTGGGAGAAAGAAAAAAGGGAGGGAGAGGATGTGAAAGTAACCGAGAAACAAATGACAAATCGAGGGAGAGAGAAGATCAACATTCTGAGAGCCTGAGCCCCGGAGACACGGCCACCAGAGAAGAGGAGAATTATGGGAGTGCAAATTAAATTACACCGGAAGGGACAGTCAGGTCTGGAGCAACACATGGGGTTCTGTGTGTGTGCGTGTGTGCGTGTGTGTGTGCGTGCGTGCGTGCGTGCGTGCGTGCGTGCGTGCGTGCGTGCGTGCGTGCGTGCGTGCGTGCGTGCGTGCGTGCGTGCGTGCGTGCGTGCGTGCGTGCGTGCGTGCGTGCGTGCGTGCGTGCGTGCGTGAGACAGGTTCATAGATCAAAAGGTGTAAAGATCAGAGAAAGTGTAAAGATAGAGAAGAACAGGGAGAAAAAAAGAAGAGATTCTGCGATGCTTTTTGCCAAACACACATTGCACTAACAGTCATACCGACAGGAGCTGGAGCAGAACTCTTATTTTTAATTTGAATTTTCTGAAAAAGAAAATGCAAATGTCACTTCAGACCAGTGACTTGCTAATATGGTCACAGCTTGTTAAGTTTCGGGACGGCTGATTTCAGGTTGGAGAGTAAGATATTGTGAGGAGCAGTCTTGATACCATCTGCCCGGCTCCAGAGATGACTGCCGTGTCAATGCATGTCGCCCTACCGAGAAGAACGGGCATTTCTCGGCCAGCCCTCGTCATCCTCTGTTAATGCCTCAATAACTGTTTGATATGTCCTTTTTTTAATCTTGCACATTTTAGCATCAGCACTTAGGAGGGTTTTTCAAAAGAGTTGAAGTCTGTGTTGCAGTTTGTTTGGTCTGCAAAGATCATCAATTATCTAACAAGCAAATTAAATCAATATAAACTCTTCCATACTGCATAGTACGATGAAAAGTAGTAAACAGCATGAAGTACATGCTACACAATGATCTTTTTATTGTGTCCCATCTGTGTGCAGTGATATGTCAAAATGTCTTGTACCGGGAAAAAAAGCATATTATCTTGTTGTTGTTTGGAGTAAGTTAATAATACAAGACTTAGTCTGGATCTTCTTTGTACAGACACTTTTGGAAAGCAGAACCTAAGAGCCTGAAGTCAGAGGAGAGGCAGCATTCATCTTGAAATTCTCTTTGCCTGTCTCTTCGCCCAGAGCGCCTTCGGAAGTCATTCATCTTTAAAAACGGGTCACTGGTGTACAGTTTCATTTTTAAAAAGGTCAAAGTAATTCCTCAAAACACCTGGGCGTGTAACTTTTATAAACTTCATCCGAGCAGGAGAAAACAGCGTCTTCGTTCGGGACTATTTTCAGCGGTGGATTAACACATTTGGCGCACATTTGGGAAAAAAAAAAAACTTGAAATATTGGAGATGAAAAGTTTTTACACTTGTGTGAGGTGGAAGAGAAGGTGTGTTGATGAGTGTGTGTACTCGCACTGGGAGCAGCTTCAGTGCATAAAGGATGACATTCGTAAACTGAAATGTCATGGGTATTTTGCATTTATTGCTGCATACATGATTGAGATCTGAACATGAAGGCTTTGAATCTCCCTGAATTGCATGCAGATATTGTACATACAGTTAGTTCAACAAGTGCAACCTGTGATCTCGAAATAATGACTCCTCTATGTAACAATTAGCATACCCAGAGCTGTTTATAGCTACATGTATACGTATACCAGAGGAGCATAACCCGATACGAGAGTGTATAGCAATAATTACTGTTCCAAGCTGCTTAATGTATTTATTGTAGAGCAGAAAGGTTCTTGAAGGAGCAGCGGTTTGCGATGCAGGCCCGGGGTGTTGTGATTTCACAAAGGTCACTCGGACGCTGAAGCAAATTAGCAATTCAGATTGCACTAAAGGGGCTAAAAGGGCTGTTGTACCACTGCCTGAGTCTTATTGCATTAGCAAAGGGTAGGAGTGCAAAGGCACACCACTGATAATATGGTATACAGGAAGGAACATCTATAGGATGTTACAGGGGAAAGATACACACACACACACACACACACACGCACACACACACACCAACAGGCATATCACTGCGAACCTTATATTATTGTGAAAGTACAGTATATCCTCCCGCTGACTATTTCCACGTATACATCCATCTTATAGATGATGATGATAAGATTGGGTTGCTTGATCATTGTGAGCACAGTTTCGAGGGAACATTTCCTGCTTTCAGAGGTTCCTTCCCCGATCTGTGTTACGGTTCGTCATGGTCACAATGGAGCTCTTCTGGCTTTGGACACGTCTGATTACAGCTGATAAACCTTCAATTTTCAAGATAAGGAAATTGCCCAGTGGTGCAACAAACATATGAACATGACACATCAAGCAAACATGCCAAGTGCAGTTACAGTAACATATAGTTCATCCGGTATTGAAAATCTGATTGAGCTAATAAGAGAGAGGGATGGAGCATAGCCCTTACAATGGTCCGGTTTGTATATATAGATGCATCAATGAAGACTTGGTCACAATAAAACTTTGCTTCCCTGACATTCAAATCAGGAAAATGGATATTGGCCCTACTTGCAGGGGCCTCTTCCAGCTCCATGGACACGAGCATTGGAGGATAAACAGCTGAGGGGGATGGGGCATGACATAGATTGAAGTATAGCCAAAGTGTCTCCACCATGTCCCCATTGACAGCTCAGATTTCATTGTTCAACAGGTGAGTCCAACGGTAACGCAGGAACAACTGTGTGTGTCTGCAGGTGTGTTGAAAAACTTAAGTTGTGTATGCTAGGATTGTGTGCCGTTGCATGCACGCCAGACCCTGACATATATGCTATGTTATTGAAACCATCAAATAGGGGACAATGTAAAGCCTGGATTAGGTCGCTTGTGTGCTATTAATGATATTACAATGAGCAACACTCATCAGCCCTCTCTCCCCTCATCTCATGGAGCCGCAGCACAAGCCTGGCCCTTTGTCCAAATGTCAAACGTAAGCTGCAAAGTTATAGTTCACACAATGGTTCACACAAGGAAGATTAGACTTTGAGAGCTGCAGAAAAAGAACAACAAGGAAGAAGAGGAAGACAGAGAATATTGAAGTGCTTCAAGAGTCCCAGTTGGCCTGTCCTCTAATCCCACCCATGCAATTATCATTTGGTGCAACTGTGTTTGTGCAAAAACCTGACAGGTAAAACGCTGAAGTGAAGGCACTGGAAGCTTTATTTTCCCCCCAAAAAAATAAATGCTAATATACTGACAGGTATGTCCAACCGTTACCATGACGACTGTGAACCCACCCCCATTAAATCCACTTGTGTGTGTGTGTGTGTGTGTGCCTGAACAGACTCGAGAGTCCTACCTTGCATTCCTCCATGCACGTCCTAACCGAGTATACATCCGTCTCATATTTCAGAACCAGTTGTTCAAAATCCTGGTAGTTCTCCTCCGCCTGCTGGTCAAGACGCTGGTAAGCCCGGACACACTCGCTGCATCCCAGGTCCTCCCCCATGGCCATATCCAGGGTGCAATTCAAATCGTCTGGACTCGTAAACCCGTGAAACAAATCCAAAAGTGAGTAGGTATTACAAAAAGAAAGGTACAAATCGCTTAGATTCACGTCCGCAAACTGTGTCCCCTCTTCCCATCCGCCGGAGAGGCCCAGGCACACGGTCTCTGCGTCGGTGAAAGTAAAGCAGTCTTTGGACAGGCTGTCGGGATGACAGGTGTCCATTCGCCACAGAGGTTTGGTAGAATTCCCTAAAAAAATAACATCTGGCTCTCTGGCGAGACCGTAGCGGTCGTGTGATGTTGGGATGTTGAGTCGGTGTGAGGAGTTGCGGTACTCGCCCATGTCTGTAAATGAAAGCAACTCGTCCGACCGCTTGTCTCGGGTTCGCGTCAGTTTCGCCTCGGCGCAGAACCACAAGTGATCAGAGAGCAGGACGGTGATGAAGAGCAGAGAGGCCAGCGACAATCGCCATCTCTGGGCCCGCTCCGACTCGGTAAATGGCTTCTCGTTCTCTCGGGGTGCAAAACAGTATTTTAAGCCTTCATCATGCTGCCGACGCATCCAAGCACCCCTGGTCATATTTTAGGAAAGCGCTGCCCTGGCCGACTCCACCGCGGGGGCTGCTCTGCCACAATACTCATTGACTTAGGGGGAGATGGACTCCGGTTGGTTCTCCTCTGTAGCGGTGGGGTGCCGTGCCTCCTCCGGTCCAGGGCGCTCCTCTATCGCGCCGCAGCAATCGGCGCTATTCCGATCCAATTAGCCCGCCCGCACAAATTAAGCTTCGGGCTGCCGCATCCCGGCTCTCCATGGCTCTCCGGGGGGAAACGGCGTCCTCTTTGACCGCATGCCCCCCTCTCCCGTCCCTCCCGGGTTTCTCCTCTCGTCACAGGCGCAGGGAGACCAGCTGTTGCGAGCCTCTCGATACAGATGCTGCGCGTCAGCCGCCGTTTGCGTTGCAGATTCGCTTAAAGGAAAGCAACGAGCCCGTGTGATGCAAGGTGGCTGATTTCTCTGTCTCGTACCTGGGCGGAAAGCCTAGAATCCTTTCTCCCATTGGCCATTGTCATCTTGGACCTCGGTTAAGTTGCCGCCATGTTCGTCTTGAAACACTTTTTCGGAGAGCTGAGTCTGTTTGCGTCATCTCCATCGTTGCGATAGCTCCATCGTTGCGCAGTGGCAGAGCAGCTTATTACCTGTATGCACGCTCACACACACACATACACACACAGAGAGGGGAGGGGGGGGGTGCACAGACACACATAAAAGTGGTTCAGGGTGTTTTGGCTTTCCACGCTGCTCTTCATGAGTAATTCTGGATCAACTGATAAACATGCAATTTTGGCGACATCTTGCTTTTGGTGCAGGATAGTCGAGTCCATTCACGAAAATTCAGTTAATGTACCACATTCATTGGTTCCTTTAAATCATTGAGATTAATTTATTCGGCCGTTTCATACGTACAACTTCATTTTCTGCAGTAATTCTGGAACAACACTCGAGAAACAGGATTCACAAGCGCTGGTTGTCATAACAATGTCACGTGCCTGTCCCCAGCTAGTGAGTCCCATCAGAGATGTGATGTTTGGTCGGTGGATTTAAGACTTCCATGCATGTACCCACATGTCTGTATGTTCAATATTGTGTGTGTGTGGGTTGGTGGGTTGGTGTTTGGGGTTGTGGGTGTGTGTGTGTGTGCGTGTGTAGTGATGATAGTTGCTCTTAGGGGATGAAAGTAAATTACAGTATTTATCCTCCTTTAAGCCACTAATCATTTCCAGTGAGCATGGCTCAGAGTGCTAAC
>CAAKHC010003252.1:24342-40036 GCA_901007825.1 Macroramphosus scolopax | reverse complement strand
TAATGCAACACAGAGATATTATTATTATTATTATTATTATTATTATTATTATTATTATTATTATTATCCATGTTAGGTTTAGTAGATGATAAACAAAACATTAAACTAATAGTTCTGTCTTGGCCTATCAATTATGATGTCATAAAATAACATCAGAGTTAAAATATACCCAACATGCAGTAGAAAAAAAACATTCAGTGTCTAAAACCAAGGACACAGGATATGCTATTACCAAACCAACATATTATAACATTGATTTTAATTTAGCTTTAAAAGTCATCCTGAGATGAGGTTAACTCATTCAGCGACTCACCTTCAGAAAAAACAGCGGTTCCAACACACAATCACGGATTTTCCTCTGACGTAATCAGATGTCATCGATGCATGACGCAGCCCTCGAATATGGATGACAAGTTCACATGGGAGGAGGGTTGCAGGAGGGCGTGCAGGAACCTTGGAGACAAAATAAAACAACGATTCTGGCGCCGCCTAGTGTTTAAACATGGACAATACAGCAACGACAATTTGCATTACATACCCCGAAGTGGGCTTGTCAGGGTAAACCTTCTACCATGATGAGACATATCAATAACGTTCTTGGGATTTTGCTCCCAACCTGGGTCAACTCAAATCATAACAGTTAAGTTATCTTTGGGCAATTTTCACATAGAGCAGATCTAGACCACACTCTTTACAAATGTACATATACTCAGCAATTCACAAAATGTCACAAATCTATTATTCTCTTTAAATTGCTTTGATTTTCTGACCAACAATGCAAAGCCCAACTTTATTAAATACGTATGATTTAAAAGTACTGATATAGGGTTTAACTACGTAATGTGTGATCATCAATACATTGTGAATAAGCGACAGTTTAAGCCCTGGTTGACTGTTGTGACATCCCTGAAAAGTGCTCTCTGGAACATGGTCAACCGTAATGTAAAAAGGATTTTACACTTGGGTGGTTATAACTGATTATCCATTTGTGAACCAGAGGGCATTTCAGGCAAAATAGTGGCAAATTAACAGTAGTTAGTTCTCAGTTCTTGGGAAAAAAATAATCCCAAATCAAACTTCAACGTTTTCACAGCATTCAGTAGCATCTCAGTCTTCATCAGAAACATTTGTTTTAGGGCCCTGGAGCCTCTGATCTCTTTATGTTTTAAAACTGTATTAACTCAGTTTTGAAAGCGGAAGAAGTCGACATTCTTTCAGGACAACCTGGGCAACTTAACCTTGAACAAAGAGCCGAAAGAAACAGTTATAGGGAGCTTGGATTAATAGTATAAATCTGTTACAGTTGGATAACGGTTAAGGTATCTGCCTGAGAGTCTAAATGTAGGGTAACATCTAATTATTCTATACGATTTCCCATGATTCATTGCGACAAGAATAGGGTCCTAGTGTGTCTATAGAGGTTCCTGAAGCGCACCGGTGTTTAGCATAACGCTAGCCATCAGCGTTACGTTTTGTGTGTCGTCTGTAATTAATGGGCTTGTATTCGGATAACACATAGTATTACTGGCTGTTTGTTTTTAATTTAAACTTGTTTACAGGTGAGTAAATCCGTACCTAACGGCTCTTGCTAATGTGAACTAGCAAGGCCACAGAGTATGCGCTAGCATGAGCTAACGCTAAAAGCAGCTAACTGTCTACTTTTCGTCATAGCAGGTATCTCGCCGGCTTTCTTCGCCACTGTAGGAATTAGTTTGACTTGTGATTTAATACCCTTGCAATCTTGACACGACCCAAGCTGCGTCTGAATAAAAGTTCCCTCGGTCTTCAGTGGAACATCCTTTCTCCTCCACAGATTCCTGCACGTTAGCCCTCAGGATGTCATACCCACCTCCGCTCAACCGCCAGCAGCTCGGCATCCCGCAGCTGCCCCCGAGGATCCCACCGCCACAGTTCGGAGGGTTTCCAACAGTCCCACCAGGTACTGATTACCTGTGTGGTGGGAGCAGCTGGGACTGGGTTTCCGATTAATCAGCCTGTGGGCCCTGTTACGTGATTTGTAAACACTCTTGGAGACAAGTATTGGCCCTATTATAGCTCGAAGTGCAAATAAAGTCTGTCAGTTTAACAACAGCACTAGGCTTGAAATTATGTTGAGATAAAGGGACACAGTTTTGAAGACGCCAGTAAACTAATGAAGTATTTGTTTTGTTTCCATTTTCAGGTACTCCCATGATTCCAATACACATGGGTGTAGTGAACCCCACTCCTACAGTGAGTTAGAAACAGAGGTTGTTCCTGCATGCTTGTTGAGGCGTCGTCCGATCTGTCTGACATCAGATACACACTCAGTATATGTGCAGCTCAATCGAGACACTGTTAAACTGGCAGTAACACTCATTAGTTTCTTTGCATGTCTTCCTCTCTTGCTGTTATTGATGGATAAGAGGATAGTGAGGCTGTGATCATCCGGCTTGTATTTTAGAGTCATCTTGCTCTTGCAGGTTCTTCTCCCAACAACAGTCACCGTAACACAGAAACCGATGATTCAGAAGAGAGAGCTCGGCAACCTACGTGCCAAGGACACGGACGACAGCGGCCCCACCACCACTGTGTTTGTGGGAAACATCTCTGAAAAGGCGTCCGACATGTTGATCCGACAGCTTCTAGCGGTGAGTCTGAGTAACATGGAGGACACATAAAGCGCATTTAACATTTAAAGTATGCATCAAGGAGATGATTTCAGACTACAGCAGTTAACTAATGGACCCAGGATGAATAAAAGTCATCGATCAACTTTGTGGATTTTTTTGTGATTAAAAGAAAGAAAAGTTCTTTTGTTAATTGATCATTGATTATTCATTCTTTCTGTCGTCTTTCAATATAGAAATGTGGTATTGTTCTAAGCTGGAAGAGAGTCCAAGGTGCCTCTGGGAAACTTCAAGGTACAAGCAATATGAGCTCCTCACAATTTAAATTTATATTTTATTTACGCATATGATGATGTTTAACTTGCCTTTCCTTGTCTCCTGCAAGCTTTTGGGTTCTGTGAGTATAAGGAACCTGAATCGACACTGCGAGCCCTCAGACTTCTGCACGAGTTGCTGTTAGGTGACAAGAAACTGTTGGTGAAGGTAGACGCCAAGACCAAGGCCCAACTAGATGAGTGGAAAGCCAAGAAGAAGAGTGCCAATGGGGTTTGTTCACCTGTGGGCCTCCTCCGTAAAATATGATCAATAAGTCAAGTTACTGGGTTGAATGAGTTTGTTTCTCTCCGGTTATTATTCTATCGTTCTACAGGGGGCCAGCAGTGAGTCAAAGAACGGGGATGAAGATGAGGAGGATGTTCTTGATGAAGAAACTCTGCGCCGGGATCAGGTGGTGAAGGGGGCGATAGACATCCTCATTAGAGAGTATTCGAGTGAGCTCAACGCTCCCTCGCAGGACCCAGACAGTCAACCTCGCAACAAGAAGCGGAAAGAGAAGAAAGAGGAGGTACGGTTTCTAATCTGTCTTCTATTGGACGTTTCCCGGAGAAACATCTTCTGGTGTTTTGATGTGTCGTACTTCTTGAGTCTTCAGTGTTTCCTCTCTTTCACTCCTCTGTGCAAGTAGGATATCAACGCCATGGAGATCGAGGATGACAAGAGAGACTTGATTTCCAGAGAGATCAGCAAATTCCGGGACACTCACAAGGTAACGTATCAAACTGCAGTTACTTTCAGTAGTTTAGGTTTTGGAGAAAAACCTCCTCATTATGTATGATATCAATGTTTTATGGAAGTAATTCTTCCATAAGACTTTTATTCTGTAACAGAGGTACTTCATTAATATATGAAGCAGTCAGTGAAGTTAAGAAACAAAGTAGCTTTTCATTCTATGTGCATTTGTTTAATGTTAAATGTTAATCGGTGAGGTGTCACTGTTCAGAATACTGATTTGAGACTAAAAGGTTTAGCTCTGCACCAGCTACAGTCATCACACAGAGTGCATGGTCACAATGTCCAATTCCATCTAAAGCTAATCTATTGATTAAACCCCACCAATGTGGTAGAGTTCATTTGGTGACTAGAGCAAGATGAATCTCACAATCTCAGCTTTGGGAAAAAAGTTGCGAGGATAGGATGTAAGTATGATCTTTCTTTTCCTCTTTACTCATGTTGGGCGCTCCCTTCTGGAGGGTTTGCAGAGGGGCAACTGGCTCTCAGGTCACAGTCACTATTTTACATCTAGGGGGATAATAATGTGGGAAACCAATGCAGGAACTAGAAGGGACAAATCAATTCAACTGAATCCGCTGTGAGAAGGCTCAGTCAACCTCTGCAGGTCCTCGTGATAAATGATGTGTTTGAAGAACACAGAGAGCGAATGATTCTAACCACTGCAGTAGTTTGAACTGCAGCCTGTAGTAGCACTGAAGCAGGGAGCGCCCCTCCACAGCACTCGCTGGTCTGAAGATTAGGAAGGTAAGTCCTTCATTTCTAATTCTGTTTCCGTTTCCTCTACTCCTACGTCTTTGTGACTCGACCTCTTACTGTCACACAGACATAATGAGGATATAAACCAAATTACTTGTTTTGTGTTTACGTGAAAGAGATGAAGCTGCAGCGTTATAAAGCTGCCACACATGGGCAGATAATATCATGTAAACACCTCATGGCAGGCGATCACACAGTCTACACACTCAGCAACGAAGTTATGACAGCAAGCAACTCGATATCATCCACCTGACGGACACACACACCCACAGAAACACACACACCTCAGATACTTTGATAATCGGTAGCTTGATAAAACAAACCGTTCAGGGACTTTAAACCTCCTTTAGGTGTCGGAGCCACACTTCCAACAGTGTTTGATTCATGAAAATCTGAACCGATGCTAACAGCTAACTGCTGTTACAGGTTTAATCAGTCAGTCACTGTAGGAAATGCAGGCCCGACTGTCGAGATTTTTAACTTTGTTTGGGGTCGGAGAGGCCAGAGGGACACGAGACGTCCTGCAGGTAAGACTGATTCACTAATTCTTTTGTGCCAAAATGAAATGCTGTTTTTTTTTTTTTAAACCCTGAATTTCCAAAACAAGTTGTTGATGTTGTAGATGAAGATGAACTGCATCCAGATTGATTTACCTGCCAGGTATCGCTGGACGATTTCCTCTTTACTTTGACTATTGACCTGCTTTTCCTCCCTCAAGTAGCCTGTAGGGGCGGAGAAGCACTGAAACCATAGTTCATCACCTGTAAGTTACACGCCGGTGAATCCAAAACACCACGACTGTTGTCAGCTAGTTAGAACATGCACGGCCTTCTGAAAGTCCTGAACTCAGCCCCAACAAAAATATGTGGACTGTGCTTAGAATCCGGGTCCGCACCGATGGACTGGTCAAATATCCGACCATCAAGCTGCCTGCAGCCTGTTGACGGCTACATAAAGGTGAAACCCCGAAGGGATATTGAACTAAATATCCGGCGTGCTGGATGTATATGTAAACTGTATAAAGCCGGCCCTGCTCACTCTGTCTCACAACAAGCTCCTGCAGGGCAGCGTGTGCACTGCAGTCCGACCCTGCTCCTCTGCCTCTCAGATGACCGTGTAGAAAACACTTTGGAGCTCGTTACATAATTCACTTAGTCGGGCCATGTGCCATGTTAAGCTTGGGCTTGTTTTAATCTGCTTGGCACCCATGGGTGGGACCAGAACAGAACAGGGCACTGCACGGTGGAGGTGTATAGATAGAACCTGGTAAACCTGTTGACCGATCGGTTCCAAAGCTGATTTGGCAGGTGGAGAACTTTATTACTTTTAAGTGTGTTTGGTAGCTTGAGCGAATTAAATCCTTTTAACCAAAGGACTCGATAAGTTAATGTGTATTAGACTTATGATATTATAAATCTCTTCTGCAGTCAGAATCATTATTAATGACATAAAGCTGTGATATAACTAAACTCCACCAGGTCAAAGATGCATTAACATTAAGTATATGTTGCGTCATGTTGGTGCACGTTGACTGGCTGAGTGGGTGTCCAGGAGAGGGAATCATCCGTCTACCAACACTCTGATGGAACAAAAATACACTTAATTCATTAAATGTTTGGAGACGAAAATGTCCAGTTGCTGTCAAACTTGGCTGGAAGAAGACAAACCAGGATGGTTTGACCTTCCAGTCCTGATACAAAGACGGATGACATCAGGTGTTGTTCCAGAATGCTCTGAAATAAGAGGATGTGTTTCCAGACTCGAGCAGCATCTTCTTTAAACACGCTCGTGCAGCGGACCGCTCTTCTTCCAGGAGGAAACATCATTGCTAGGAGGATTTCCTAAATCGCAGCCGCCAGCCTCCAAAACAATGAGTCGTGGTCGTATGTGAGCATGTCTGGCCCAGGAAGTCATTGATAACCTGAGTGTCCATGTACTAGTATGATGGACCTGTTTAGTGTTTTATATCTAATAACATATCCAACCTCCCCTCCTGTCTTCCTGTTGGACTCCTGCAGAAACTGGAGGAGGAAAAAGGAAAGAAAGAGAAGGAGCGACTGGAGATCGAGAAGGAAAGGAGAGAGAGGGACAAAGAACGAGAGCGCGAGAGGGAGCGCCGCGACCGTGAGAAAGAGAAGGAACGGGAGAGGGAGAGGGACAAGGAACGGGAGAGAGACCGCGATCGGGAGCGGGAGAGGGAGAGGGACCGCGATCGGGAGAGGACGAAGGAGCGAGAGAGGGAGAGGAGTCGAGACGTCAGTGAAGACCGCAGCAGGTCGAGGTCAGTGGGAGCGGCGCTGTTACCTTTAATGCCAAGTTCTTTTACTTGTGTTGTAAGTCCTCATCACATCAACAATAAAGGCACATTCCACTCTACTTCCTGTTAATAATTTTGTTCTTTTCTTCATTTGTTTTTTATGTCAACTTGAAGATCAATCTTAAATCAGACTAACAACAATACTCTGTCCAGAGAGAGGACCCTTAAGGATAAAAAACGAGACCGCGAGGAAGATGAGGAGGACGTGTATGAACGGAGGAGACTTGAGAGGAGGCTCAGAGACAAAGAGGCTGCTTACCAGGAGGTAACAAACCTTCACCGCTTCCTCAGTTTGAGATTCAAAACGATGAAGGTGACTTCACTGAAAGTTTTATCAATGTGTTTATGTGTCAATAACTATTTCTCTTCATCCTATTAAAGCGCCTAAAAAACTGGGAGATCCGTGAGAGGAAGAAGGCCCGTGACTACAGCAAAGATACGGAGCGGGAGGATGAGAGGAGTCGTGAAACGGTACCAATGAATTCATTTCTAACTTTAAGGTCATTATCAACATTAATTCGTATTTAAGAGAATTTAATTGAACATTTTGTTTAAATTCAGATGAAAGAAGCCAAAAGACTCAAAGAATTCCTTGAAGATTACGACGACGACAGAGACGATCCAAAGTTCTACAGGTGATTATCTTCATGGACGGTTAGGAGTGAGGGTTGAGCTATTTTACAGGAGTAAAGGTGTAACGTGTTCTTACTCTCCTCTCAGGGGCAGCGCTTTGCAGAAGCGACTACGTGACCGAGAAAAAGAAACCGAGTTGGATGAGCGGGACAGGAAGAGGGAGAAGGAGGAACTGGAGGAGGTCAGACAAAGGCTCCTGGCTGAAGGTCACCCGGACCCAGATGCTGAGCTGCAGAGGGTGAGTCCACCTGGAACTTCCTTTGTTTAGCAAAACATCTCTAACTTGTGAGAGACTTTTGAGTTGGTGGATAGATTCCTCAAGCACATAAATGCAACAGCACGATATAAGGCTCCTCAGATTCATACGTTATTGATGTATTTCTGTAGATGGAGGAGGAGGCGGAGCGCAGACGACAGCCTCCACTGAAGCTTGAACCTGAGGAGGAGGTGAAAAAGGAGAAGGCTCACAGGGATTGGGATCGTGAGAAGAGAGGGTCAGGACGGCCAGCAGAGCCGGCACCTCGGGGTCCTCCTCCTCCGCAGTCAGACGAGGATGTGGAGGAAGGGGAGGAGGATGACTACCAAGATGGTGAGGAGTCACCAGAGATCAAGCCGCACCTCCAACCCATCATGCGACCAATCACTACTGCGCCGTCTGTGTCCTCCGCCAGCGGGAATGTGACACCAAACACCCCCGGCCACGAGTCTCCCTGCGGCATCATCATTCCGGGCGAGAACACTCCTGAGATTCAACCTCCTGAGGAGCACCGGCCCAAGATTGGCCTCAGTCTCAAATTGGGTGGGTTCAGTAACAAACTGAGGACTCAGAGATTCTTTATCAGGGCTTTCTATCTATAAGAAACTTTTGTTTTTTTACTGCAGGTGCTACCAGCAGCCCCAGTCAGCTCAACGCTGGAAAGAGAAAGAAACTGGCGACTGTGGAAAGTGTTTTCAACAAGTTCAATGACGAGGAGGCGGAAGAGCAGCCTCGCAAGCGGAAACTGGTTCCTCTCGACTACGGTGACGACGACAAAAGTCTGGGGCTGGACGGGGCCGAAATTTCAGGGGCCAAAGGCAGCGTCAACACGGAGGAGAAACGCAAGCACATAAAGAGCCTTATAGAGAAGATCCCCACCGCCAGGCCCGAGCTCTTCTCCTACCCTCTGGACTGGACGATGGTTGATTCGGTAAAGAGTTTGGTACTTCAGAGTCAAAGCTGTTTAACAGCTGCATGCATTGCGACACCTAGTGGTGTAATTTAGTAAACTGGTCCGTTTCGGTCGGGTCGTAACCATGTGTTGTTGTGCTTCTTCTCTCTGCAGACTTTGATGGATCGCCGTATCAAACCCTGGATCAATAAGAAGATTATTGAATACATCGGTGAAGAGGAGGCCACTCTGGTTGACTTTGTCTGTTCAAAGGTTATTGATTAATTCTTATTTGAGAAAGTCTGATCAACTGAACATGAGCACCTAAGGCTGCTTACATTTTAAATCGCTGGTTCCTTTTGGAAATGAAGTCCTGTGGAGATGTTCAGTAGTGACTGTCGGTCATTTCTCTCCCCCAGGTGATGGCACACAGCACGCCTCAGGGTATACTTGACGATGTCGCTATGGTGAGTTGAAATTGAGTTACAAGGCTGAATGTTCAATGATCTTCATTTGTCTAATTGAGTGATTTGTGTTAAGGTTCTTGATGAGGAGGCAGAAGTCTTCATAGTTAAAATGTGGAGGCTGTTGATATACGAAACAGAAGCGAAGAAGATCGGACTGGTGAAGTAAACATCACACGTCTCTCTGACTGACTTCCTCAGCCCGCGGTTCTGCGGACTGTTACCATGTGCCCATCCACCCGTCTGCTCCATCAGCAAGCAGCTGCTTGTGTGGAGGGAAAGTGAGCTGTGAACAGAGGATTTGCAAAACCGTATTGCATGATAAAACTTAAGTTGTATTTTTTCCTTTTGAGTCAAGTCAAGAATTGGATTTTACCATCTGTTCTCCAACATGTTGGACACATTCTGCTTTGATTCTGTCATGTTGACGCTGCTCAACCGTGTGATCTAATAAATATGCTGATTTTTTTTTAGAATGTGTCTTTTCTTGACTTGCCAGGCATTTGTTTCTTTTGACCCGTGATCATAGTTAAGGAACACTTTTGTGAAATTAGTTCCAGCTCCTGCTTGTCTTTACTGCCATAGACTGTATGAAACAGCGAACGAAGCCCATTTTGAAGCTTTGAGCTTTTTTGGCCGTCGCTATGTAATCAACTTTTAGTTTTGCAATTTATGAGCTCTACTTTGACCGGCCACCAGGGGCCGATCAAAACATGAGCTCGAACAGCGTCCCTCAGTATTACTGGCGTCGCCCTCTGCTGGCCGTTTGGGAAAATGCAGGTTTAGAGCACTTACACATTGACTTCTCGAGTCCGTCCACTTCTTTTATTTCTTTCTATGTTCTCCCACCACAACTTGATGTCTCCATCTAAAAAGGATACAAAAAGAGTAAGAAAAAACAACCAGGGATAAATAAAAAGAATCAATTATGTGTGTGACAGGTGACAAGTTTTAAACACCTTTTTATCAACACTATGTTTAATAGGCCTAACTAATGGCTCTAATTCCTTTAGAAAACAATTTAAATTTAAACACCATGATAATAACACATTATGCCACGTGGCTGATAATTTAATGAAACAGCAGGTTCTTAACCCTCCTGTTGTCCTCATATTCTGTGTACAGTATAGGGGTTTTTAACACAGTGTCGGGTCATTTTGACCCCGAAGACAACAGGAGGGTTAAATAAAACAAAAGTATTAATCTTTACCTGTGTGTACAATAATGCCGTTAGGAAGACGTTGCAGGTTTATTTCCCCTGTGATAACTGACCCTGAATAAATGTATTGATATAATTGAGTTAGTGTCAAGTTAGCACTTCATCTAAATGTTTACAGGATAACAGCTGTGATTTATAATACACGACATTTATTTCATCTGATTCACAATCAAATATTTAGGGGAAACATCAAGATATTCGAGTGTAAACGGACATTCCGACACGTTGCTTCCGCCACCAGCGCGTCTCACCGATACGTGGCAGGTTGACGTCAGCAAACGTGTCCCGGAAACACTCGCGTCGGTACTAAACAAGAAGCTGTTCTTTGGTTCTGCTAGCCAGTTTTATCAGCTAACCCTGTCGGGAAGTTGTCATATCCCTTTTGACAGTTGAATCTGGGGGAAATGATGCGAGAAGTCGGTTGTTTGGACGCGCAGGTTGACGAGTTTGAATCCCGTGTTTGTGCACGTTGATCGCCTGACAACTTGTGAAGCTAGTTAGCTTAGCTTTGCTTCCGAGGCCAGAGGCTGCGGCTTCACGTCTGTGTTGTTAACGTGAGTGTTTGTGTTCCGACGGACGCGGACCTTTTGTGTTCCAACAGCTACAGTTATTGGTATGCCATTTATCTTGACGTGCAAGATTAGAAGTCCGTGTTTAAAAGTGTAGGTGGAGGTTGATGGTTTAGCTTCGCAGCTGTTAAGCTAAAAGAAGAGAAGTGCGGTCATGGACGATTTAAGCTCGATCAGCCTGTTCTCCCTGGCGATGCTGGTGGGATGTTACGTGGCCGGTACGATACCTTTGGCAGTCAACTTTTCAGAGGTAAGTTTACAACATGCAAAGCTTCGTACAGGTGTTCCCTGAGGCCAGGCTAATTTAAAGCAAGCGCCCCATTTCCAGTTCTACAGAGAAGCAACACTCGATGAGGAGTATTGATCTGATCAGAATCTCTGTACTTTTACCTGATCACCTAGTCGATATCTTTGATACCAGGGCGTGACGTCAGTGAGACTGACCGTGCTGATGCCTCTGTTTTCTCAGGAGAAGCTGAAGCTGGTCACTGTGCTGGGAGCCGGGCTGCTCTGTGGGACTGCACTGGCTGTTATTATCCCTGAAGGGGTCCACGTCCTTTATGAGGAGATCCTCGAAGGTACAGAGCACTGAGGCACATTCGATCAATCCCATCTGATGTTTGGTTACCATTTTTGAAAGTGATGTTATAATGAAAACTACAAGTGCAGCCTTTTATTTTCTGCAACTACACAACTGGAACCATCACATATGTCCAGATGCATTAAATGTTTAAATTTTGCAGAGTTGTTTTGAACATCTTGAGGTGCCGTGAAAGATTTTACATTAAGCAACAGACAACAATAAATTGAATAGCTGCTTGACAATTCACACACATACCAACCACCTATATGTAGAGATGAGGAAGCAGTTCAACTAGAAAATCTTGCTGCCTGATACTAGACACCGGTGAGACATCTTGTAACACATAAGTAATGAAACTAACAAAGGTGTGCAGCTAGATGGAAGACAACACCTAACGACAATAGATTGAGTTTCACGATATGCAATAAGCCACCAGGATGTGGAGGATTTGCTCTTGTTGCACATCATAACTATTTCTGATGGATTCGGGGGGCAGCCAGCACACAACTTGAAAGTGTGCAGGCAAGTAGTCCGTAGATCTTTAACAAGAAGCTTATTGATTGTAACCTTTCAACCAGAGCAAAGTTCAACAAGCAGCAGTAAACTCCAAAGAGTTCCTGTTTAGTTTTGTTACGTAAGAAATTTCAGTCTTACACCAATATTTGGTTTCTGATCACATACACACTATTATAGAAGAGTGCCGTGCTTCAGCCACTGGAAGGTTTACTTCTCTGATGTCAGGTTGCCTCCAGAAGTCAGGATCTGAATGTTTTATCGTGACGGTCTTGTGACATTCTGATCCACAGGTGGACATCAAAGTCACAACCAGGTGGGGGTGGCGGAGGTGTCCGAGGTGAAGGGAGAAGTAGAAGCGGCTCTTGCCGCAAGCGTGAAACATGAGCACAGTCACGAGCAGCTCCACGCCTGCATCGGAGTGTCTCTGGTCCTGGGCTTCGTCTTCATGCTGCTTGTGGACCAGATAGGCAGTTCTCATGTGCACAACACTGAGGGTGAGTCCTGCAGCACACAGACGCCTCCATCAATCCTGTTTCCCCAGAAGGACCACGTTTTATTGTCTTGCAGTACATTTCTCACTAAATGTGACGTTCACATTGTTGTTTCGTCTGGTTTAGATCCCGAGTCTGCAAGAGCCTCGTCCTCAAAAATCACCACCACCCTGGGTCTGGTGGTTCATGCTGCAGCTGATGGAGTTGCACTCGGAGCCGCTGCCTCAACCTCCCAAACCAGCGTTCAGCTCATCGTCTTTGTAGCCATCATGCTGCATAAGGTAGAAATCATTAACTCCTATCAAACTTTGTATTTCAACATGCAGCAGCAGCTCGTTGTGTTTGATGACTCCTGCTCTGCTCTGTGGTCTGCAGGCCCCGGCAGCGTTCGGTCTCGTATCGTTCCTGATGCATGCTGGGCTTGAGAGGAACCGTATCCGCAAACATCTGCTGGTCTTCGCCCTCGCCGCGCCCGTCCTGGCAATGCTCACCTTTCTCGGCCTCAGTCAGGTAACCGTTGAAACCCCCGTTGGACCATTTTCTTACGGAAGCATTTCATCTGACAGTTTGCATGTTTCTTCTAACTTCAGAGCAGCAAGGAGGCCCTGTCGGACATCAACGCCACCGGCGTCGCCATGCTCTTCTCTGCCGGCACCTTCCTGTACGTGGCCACTGTCCATGTCCTCCCTGAGGTGGGGGGCACTGGCCACAGCCACGCTGCTGCCGGAGGTAACGGAGGCAAGGGACTGAGCAAGGTGGAGGTGGGAGCTCTGGTGCTGGGCTGCCTCATCCCCCTGCTGCTGTCCATCGGTCACCACCACTAGACTCCAAGCTCGTCACCCGAGTCTGTGATGGATTCAAGCGAAGGGGAAAGAAGCCGGAACCAAGACGTCAGATATTGTGGATCTAAATGTCTTATTGTTTGCTGAAGGACTTGGAAGATCCGGCTGGGAAGTCTAATGTGATGAACTGGAAACAGGGAGTGAATGAATGAAGTTCGGGATAATCAGAGTTGCTAAACTAAAAGCGCACAAAGATGTTTTTGCTTCTGACACTGATGAGAGAAATGTACAGTTATTGTCCCTTCAGGACGGAGATTCTCCCTTTAGCTCATTTAATTTACATAAACCATGTTGTTTTACAGTCTTGTGCTTGTCAGAGAACCTTCGGGGAATTAAGTGCAACAACGTTTTACTAGATCGCACAGTGAGATTTAGAATATCTTGATGGAGCTTGTGATTGCAGGACGGCCATGTGAACTCTTCTTCTTTTTAAAATTGTACAAATTATCTCTCAACAAGTCGGAGTGATGTGAGCAGATCCAAGTGCCATATTAGCAGGTTGAAACCGGTTCCTGAAGACATGAGGACACTAACCTGGGCTCCGTCTGCTCGAGGCCGAAACCTGCGAGACTCGACCAGCCGAAATGTATCACAACATGAATGGTCACTTTTATCTGTTTGGTTTCTGGATGTTCGATCCTCTCCTGTCACAGGTGATTAGAGAAGTCGTCTTAAGGGGGAGGTGTCGTGTTACTGAGCTTATTCAGAGGTGGAGGTTTGACGTCGGCAGTGGTTTGAATGAATGAATGAATGAATGACTTTCCTTTCTAAAGGGCATTAACAGGATGAGCTCACGTTTCGGGACCATCAGCTCAGGAGATGTTCATCAACATCTTTGACTAGATTTGTTGTTAATCTAATGTGGGAAAGAATCATTGACGGTGGAGAGCAGGCGAGTGTGAGAGCTTCCAGATCCTGTCCGATATGATGCGTCTCTGCTCCACCGTGTTGGTTCTGTATCAGCGTGCCTGCTCACAGCAGAGCTCGTGTACATGTATGTATGTATGTATGTATGTTTACTGTACAGTTACTTCTTCCTTCCACAACATCAGAATCTCGTGTGAGATGGAAATTGTTTAATACATGTTTTGTTTTTTTGAATCGATGTGAATTTCTGGACATGGACGGACGGTTTGAGGCTGCCGGCGCCGTCTGTGTTTCATTTACAAATCTAATTCTTTCTGTTTCAAACTTCCTTGTGGGAGTATAAAGGAGGGGGGGGGGGGTGTCGCATGCAGACCTGCACCTGCATGACACACACACACACACACACACACACACACAGTTTTTCTTCCCACCCGTCATGTCGGACTGATTGTGTCCCAGTTCGTCTTCCTCCGTTGTTGCATCTAAATGAGTTGCTTGTCTTTACAGAACAAATATATTCAGATATTTTTAAATTAATTCAGGATCCAGAGATTCAATAAGTCTTATTACAGGATTTATAACAAGGGGTCAAAGGTTAATTCATGTCGGTCACATAAGAGGGACGAGGATGGAGGGACGGGGGGCAGGTAGTTCTGTTGATGTTAGCGTGTTGATCATCAGAGGAATCTGCTGCTGCTGCTGGTGTTTGACGTCACTGGAAACCATGTGACCAACTTCAGGTGAAGGAAAAGGAAAAGATCCGGTTCATTCAGTGACTCAGGACATGAAGGACCGACTGTCCATCCTGGACTCTGATTGGACGACAGCTTCACTCCTCAAATTAAACAATAGAAACTTTCCTCTTGTATTCGCTCACACAGACAGAATCCCGCTGTGACCGTCTCCACCCAACATGTCCTAATAACAGATCCAGCTGGAGTTCAGACTCTTTGTGTTCAGGTCAACATGTGACATCGTTGGCTCTGATGTGTCTTTCTTTTCATTCCAGAATGAGTCGGCCTTATTTCCATGTTTTTGATTGTGAACAGAAGTTGTAAAGCAAAAGTGTTTTATGACTAAATAAAGTTTTTTAAACTGGTGACCTTCTTGTATTTAATGACTCTAAAACCAACAAACATCGTCCCTGGTGGAATGTGACATCCTCCTTGATGTGTCTCGCTCTCCTGCGTGAGGCTGAGCTGTCAATAATCTGCCGTCCATCCACTCTAACACATGTTCTATCAATTAATCTGAGACCGGCGACGCTGAGCTGCATGTTCGCCGCTCTGCCTCTCCATCATCATCATCATCATCATCCTCACCGGAGAGATGCAGATGGTCTCCTGACTCTCACAGTTCACGCTGCCGCTCGCTTTAGGTGCAGTAATCTGAAGTACGGCTCTTAGCTGGCTGGATTGTGTTGACTGGGACTCGGTCTTAAAGCCTCTCTCCTCCCAGTATCTCCCCCCCCCCCCCCCCCCCTCCTCCCTCTGCCCTCCCTGGTTTCCTCTCTGATGTGCAGTCAGTCTGCCTCCAGCTGATGAGCGTATTGGCAGCTGCATCATTCCACCCTGCTGACTTCCTGCCTTGTATCGAGGCCGTCCACACA
>CAAKHC010003251.1:41185-54715 GCA_901007825.1 Macroramphosus scolopax | reverse complement strand
GTGCACCACATGTTTAACTACAGATGTCTGACAAATTACAAGAAAAACAACGGAAGTGTGTTAAATAGGTGTCGGACGACCACACGACACCAGAACCGCTGCAGCTTTTCAAATCATTTTTTTTTCTTCTGTTGAAAGTAGTGAAAAGAACTATTTATCACATGACTTCAAATCCTCCTGCGTCGACTTTAAATAGTGATGAGATCAAGCGGCAAATGATGCGATGGAAAGATTTGTTACAATAATCTCAACACTCGGCTGCAGCAGCAGCAGCATCGGGATGTAAAGTTAAAACACCACAGGCCTCCACATGCTATGCTGTTAATTCCTGCTACTTTTATTACACATTTACTGGATAACATCTATTTCAATGGAACGTCAGTTCTATCGTCTGGGCTTTTATTTTGTCAGCTGTACTTTGGGTCACATGTCTCGCTGTTCTTCTTCTCGCTCCTAAAATGAAGAAGTGTATTTGCAGACTAAAACGTATTCTGAAAACTGGTGTCCCGGGTTATTTGTGTTGAACGCTGACAGCCAGGACTCGTCCGCCTCGCAGCAGTAACCTCTCCCGTCAGTCTTACCAACTCTAACTCACTCCACACTTGTTCTTTATGAACATTCAGTGCCGCAACGTCAGTTTCTTGACTGTTTGTCAACAACTCGGAGGAAGTGGAGAGAAGAGAAAGGAGGGTTTGTATTGTGTTCTCTTCCTGTTGTTATTTTGGGTAATGTAGTTATTATGTGCAGTGGTCTGAGGCTTCTTAGGGCTTCAGGGGTGCTATTGATATTAATAGAACTGTTGGACCGTGGGGACACCTCTGTCCTTGAGACTATGCAGAGAGCAAGAGGAGCTGGGAATCCTTGTTGTCGTCCTTGTGACTCCGGGGCCATTGTGTCTCTCTGCTTGTTTGAACGTCCTGCTTCTTGATTCAGCCTCCCAGGGGTCGGGCTCCGAGACAAACCTGCCCGTCCTCATCCTGCAGACGGTCGCCGCTGCAGCACAGCAGAGACACACACAGCGTACTTTGAAAGAGGAAACAGTCACAAACCAGGGACGGGAGCATCACAAAACACCTTTAGTGATTTGTATTTCCTTTGTTGGCTTGTCCTTGTGGTTCACATGTGTGTGTGTGTGTGGGCTCTGGGAAAAGAACCTGTCAGGGACCGACTGCAGCAGCTTTATTTAAAGTAGGACTTCTGATGTCAGTCATCACTGGAATACTGATCAGTCTTCACTCTGCAACCACACGACGGCAGCAAGTGGAAATTCAAACTCTTTGATTATGTGATCCTGATTGATTTTCTTTTCTCATGCAACAAACTTCCAGTTGAAGATGAGAAGCAGACGTATGAATGAAGATATCGGCTGTAAAAGCAGATTTATGATGTGGACGCGTCTCCAGCTCCACTAAACACCGTTATGAATGGATGAAACGAGGGTAATCTGTTCCAGGCTCCAGTGGACAACTTGTGGCGTTACTGTGTGCACATCCTGCTTTCGGTCGTGTGTACACCTTTAAAACAGCAAAGCAATACGTTGTTAGTCTATTATATAATCGATGTACTACGGATCCCCTCGGCCTCGGTGCAGCGGGACATTTTAAGCGACATTTTCTCCCTTGTTTGTGTTGGATGCAGGAGGATTCTGCTTTTCCCTCCACATCCAGTTCATCAGAGGTGTTGGCTCCTTCTGACAGGTTTTTTTTTCACATTTATTCGTCACGTCGACATTTTCTACAGGGAGACACGTCCAACAACTGGGTCAATAAACACATACTGGATATGTGAATGACAAACATCCACAGGAAGGTGCCAGCAGTGAGTGATGTGCCTTCAACTCGTTTCCGCTGCCCCAAAGTGGCCAGAAATAACAGCAAGTTTAAACAGGAACCTGCTGCAACCCGACCAGCCCACATAGAATAACTCATTTACACCAGACAGGTATAATTTATTTTACTGACAGACAGAATAGTGCAGAGATTGAATGACTGACAAACCACAGAGCACAACACACCCTGTCAGGGGGAGCAGCGTGTGTGTTCAATGGCTGCAACTATTGACTTTTATAGTAATTAAGTATTCTACCGATTATTCCATTGATT
The DNA here is from genome assembly GCA_901007825.1 of Macroramphosus scolopax. Taxonomy (NCBI): domain Eukaryota; kingdom Metazoa; phylum Chordata; class Actinopteri; order Syngnathiformes; family Centriscidae; genus Macroramphosus; species Macroramphosus scolopax. The sequence continues at coordinate 52,613 of CAAKHC010003251.1, read as the reverse complement.
AATAAGATAAGAAATATTTACAGAAAAATGGATAACCAATAGTTACGGTATTTTGTATGCGGTGAGGGGAGTAGGTGTGTGTGTGTGTGTGTGTGTGTGTGTGTGTGTGTGTGTGTGTGCATTTCCCTGAGCAACACTTTCCTACCTTAGATACTTCAAGGTATCCACTATAACAAGGGTCTTCAACAGGGGGTCCGGGACCCCTAGGGGGTCCTCAGAGTTACTACAGGGGGTCCGCCAAATCTGTGTGTGAAATTATTTTTTTTTTATCTTAATCACTTGAACCCTAGCATCCCTTTTTCTGAGGAAAACTTTAGCCAAACATAATAGATCTGCTATTTTTTGGTAAAGAGGCTTGGTGTAGAGCGAAAAAAGAGCAAACCAAAAAAAGTTTAATCTGAAACACAATTTTATACAGTATAGAGGGGGTCCCTGCTTCATCTCTCTCTCAGCTAGGGGGGTCCTTGGCCTAAAAATGTTGAAGACCCCTGCACTATAATTAGAATGTTACACATCACCTTAATTATTGCACATTCGCTACTAACCTTCGTCTCAGCTACCAATCCTATTGATTTACGTTAAATGCTAAAGTTATCTTGTGTCGGGTCGGCTCAGTGGACTGGATGTGTAAACAAACTGGATGCTTCCAGCTTAACTCACATGCTGAAGAATCCATGAAGTGCTGTTGTGTCAGGCCGGTTCTATTTTACAGTGGACTCGCTTGCAATGATCCCAAAACCTTTGATCATCAATCCCAATCATCAACTGTATAGTTTGCAGTTCACGCCATACACAACGTATCCACAGCGTAAATTGTGTAACAGTAACAACCGTCCTGGAGGAACCATTGAGCATTCATGAGGATTAAAAGAAGCTTCGATGCAAAGAACTTGTACCCGAGTTACTCCAAGAATCGTTTCAGCCCCGGATATGAACACAGCAACCACCTTCTTTCCACAACATATCAAATCAACGTGATCGCTGTGCTTTCTTTTACATTATAAAATTAAGTAGAGATGAGGGCAGCCATAGAACTGTGATGATAACTGGATCCTCTCCTGATGAGGTTAATACCTGATGGAACTGGTTATCCTCAGCAAGCAGAGCAGGACAGTGACACTGTCAAACTCTGGATGTTGGCAGCAAACTTCATATTTTCTAACCATGATGTAATCTCACCGTCGTGGTTTAAGCTTGTCAGACACAAAGCTGGAAGTCAGAACATCTTCTTCTTTTCTTACAGACTTGTGAACAGCCTCTGTGTGGGGCCCAAAGAGCTCCTGATGGACATCGCCCTGCAGGCTGTCTGCCACCCTGAGCAGAGCAGACAGGGAGATGTGCCGCTGGCTGTGCGCTACCAGCCCTTCCCTTCCCTTCCCTTCCCTTCCCTTCCCGTCCACCGAGAGCGGTGCTGAAAACAGTCAGTCTGCTTTTACTGTGTCAAGTCCTGCTGACGTAATTCGCTGAAAGGGATTTATATATGAAGCCGTAATAAAACTTGCATTAATCCATCCGCATGACGCTCGCAACACGTCCCAATGAGGTGGGTGGATTGGCAGGAGACGGCAGCCGGGCCAGCTGAGGAGATCATCATCATCCTGGGATGTTGGATGATGAGACGACAATGTGAGTTTATATTATATCATGTTGAAGATAAGCAGATTGGTTCTATAAATTTGAGTTTGGAGCAAAAACACATCGTTTGATAGACGAGGGCAGAGAAATGAGATGTTAAATAAAGTAAATGCTTGATTGATTAATTCACCGTGCTGTCCGGGTATTTGACACACAGGTAAAACGTACAAAACATATTCTCAAGTCAAATGAGTGGCTTGTCAATGACTTTTATTAGAGCGTTTTTCTGCACCCAAGTCACACACAAACACACACACACACACACACACACACGTAATCCTCTTCCATCCACCATCCTTCGGGTCGGGCCAATTATGGGGACCTCCCACTGCGGCAGCATCTTTTATCCCTCTGAGGAGGTGTCAGGACTGACAAAAATTAAACCGTCCTCATATCAGGACTACGGATTTGTCGGATTTCTCAGTCCCTTTAACTTTACACTTCAGAAACTTTTCAATCCTTTGTGTCTTCCACAGAAACCGGAGCATCAGCTAAATGTGAAAAGTGTGAGAACGGAGAACGGAGTGCGTCCTCAAGTTAAGGGGGTGCAAATTGGGCTCAGACGAGCAGATCCCCTGTCACCTTTCCAGTTTGGGAAGTTCACAGGAAGTTTACATGTTTTGTTCAGTTCAGTTGCATTAAGGTGGCGTCTCATGTAGCTGTTCAATGGTGATGACCAGCAACGTCACCCGAGGGTCAGTGAGGATGATGCCGGGTACCTGTCGGCTCACAAGTGTATGATGGTCCAATGAAATTACACTTTACTTCACACCTTACATCACCTGTTGTGACCTGCTTGACCTCCACTGACACGTTACGTCGTCCAGACTGTGAGACGACTCACAGGAAGTGAAGTGTGTTAATGTATTTAAAGTCTGCTCTTCTGTTACTGTAATATATGAACGGAACAGTTTCAGTCTTTCAGGGATCAGAGTTACATTTTGTTCCATCGCAGCAGCATCGTAGCCATTAACTTCCACTCTGTAATGTATACAGATGCAGATGTTACAGATGTGTCCGTACTGATGTGTGTGCAGTTGCCCTGGCAGCTCAGTAAACACAGATGTGGCTCTGCTAAGTACGGCAATTACAGCCAGGTCGGCTTCAGGTCAAACCTGGTGGACCTGGTTATCTCCGTCCAGCTCAGGTTCCACGACGACGCACGAGACTGTGCACTAACATCAGCACTCGCTGTTTACAACGGTAATGTGGACTAGTTTAACAATTAGTGAATTCCTAATTTTGATGTGTTGAATTAACTGGTTGAAGTTAAAATTACGTTGTTTTTTTTTCCTGCAAATTTGTAGACTAAAAAATTCAGAAAATTTCCCAATTTTCAGTGAAAAGGTGTAAAAAATGTACTGAAATATTTAGGATGATCGGGCCTAACATTAACCCCTAACCAGACCTCAACCATAGCAGTAGATTACAACTGTTAGATTAACTACATTTAAAGATTAACCAATCACAGGGCTGGTCCGCGACGGAGAAACAACGTATGCAACATGATTTGCTCTCCGTTACAGTCCGACTCATCGTTGATGACGAGCATGTGGTTTAACAGGGGAATCGATATCCTCCGTGTGTCAGTGCCCGACACGGTCAGAAGACAAAGACAAGAGTCGTTTGTTCTGAAAATAGATCTTTGACAATTTGATCTGACGATTCAAATATATGAAACACAAACGTTTAGGCATCAGCTGCACAGGGAGTCTGTTAAAATGTATCCGGTTTCATGAATCCCTTTTTGTTGAGACGGGTTCTATTCATCATCTCTCACTGAGATATGTTTTATAAGTTGGTACGTTTCGGGCCAACATCTGCTCACATGAGACTTTTGTTGCATACGTCACATCATTTATTAAAACTTGTCGTGACTCAGGGTGTGCTCCTGTGTGTGTGTGTGTGTGTGTGTGTGTGTGTGTCATGAGCGGTTGTTTGTGGACTTTCCGTATGCGGCCCAGCTGACTCTATAAATACTGCGCCGAGCTTTACATAAGTGTGGTTGTCATTAATGTGGTTGGATTTCCGCCCTCCTCCTCCTCGGCAGCACAAACGGTTGTTTCTCATGTTACAGCCGTCACCGTTGTTCACCGAGTAAGATTTTATTTAAAAGAAAAACAATTTGGGGGCAGTGAAATGTTCCAGTATTTAGATGAAAATTACGGTGGTCATTGAGAGAGCGTTTAAATCATTAGAATAGAAATGAAAACAAAACCACGGATGTGAGACTTTAAACAGTGGAAAAGTAAAAGTGACAGCCGAATTTTAAGTTGTCCCTCCGTGGTTTTTTCCTTCACCACATTTCTTGGCAAATATGTTAACAGAAAACTGCTATTTAGCACATTTAGTATATACGGAGTAACAAGTCGTGTCTCTGATTTCAGCTCTTGTTTGGTCTCCGCAAACGCCTGCAGGAAATATCTGCTCTGGTGGAGCTGCATGCTCCTTTAAGTCAACCGGCAAAAGACCGGTGAGAACAAAACCTTGACATTTTTAATCAAGAAAATATAAGCTGAATAACTAGCAACAGTGAACGGGCCCTCGCACGCGGGTCGGGGTGTGCAGCATTCGCTGTATCGTAATTGCCTTCAGGTGCGCACCCTAATTATTTTTGGAAAAGATATGTGGCATGGAGTTACAGCAAATCATCACTAGTTGGCGCAATGGGAGTCATTATTGGAACGTAGATGTCGTCAGACCGGGGTTCTGATCAGTCAAGTGAAGTGTCAGAAAGATCTGTGCATGTGGAGTCACATCAGTCCTGTTTGTCATGATGAGATCACTGACTTCGTAGCCCCGCCCCTTCCACCCAGTGTCATGAAAAGTCACCAGGACCTCCAATATGCATCATCAAGGTGTTAATGCTTCACTGACCATGTCAGAACATCAATCTGGTCATCCCACTCCGTTCAGGACATCAAAGTTCAGAACAAGTCACTTCCTGTCACCACTAGGTGGCGCTATGACTGATGATCAATATTTGTCATCAAGTGTGTTCAGGTCGGGACTCTTATCAAACATGTGAGGTTTGATGACGGTCCGACCATGTGGAGCCGATTTATAGCTGGTTGATGTTTGATGGCGAATGATCAGAATGTATGGCGCCGTAACATCCAGGCCGTGTGACGAAAACTCAAATCCTCCGCAATTTACCGTCGCCCAACCCTCCTCTGTACGTGGACCAAGTTTGAAGATGTTTCGATGAAATCTCTAGGAGTTTGTTTCAGATAAGACCACGGCAAATTGTAAAATACAGAGACAAATCCAAACTTTGAAAAAAAAATGGTGGACTTCCTGTTGGGTTTAAGTGTCGGGAGCCCCCGACCGTTTTTGTGCATCTTTGCATGATAAATATGTCGACCATGTTTCATGTTTCTGAGTGAAACGCACATCACGGGACGTTGTTTTACAAGTTTCTAGGTGGCGCTATAGAGGCAGTTTTGAACAGTCATTTACCACACCCATAAAATACGGACTTTGTCCCCAGGCTGGACGCATCTGGAAGTTTCCAGGACTTTTTGAGCACGTTTAGGCCGTCAAAAAGGTGATTGATTGTGCAGAACACTAATTCCTAGAAATCCAATAGGGCCTTCACAGGCCCTAATGATGCAAAAAGCTTTATCGTTAGCAGACAACCTCTCATGTTGAACAATCAATATGGAGCAGCTATAAAAAGGTTCCTGGTTTGATCGCCCTCCTCCTCCTCCTCCTCCTCCTCCTCCTCCTCCAGTGTCGAAGTGTCCTTGAGCAGGACAGTAAACCCCCGACTGCTCCAATGAGCAGGTTGCATAGCAACCGCCATCCCTGTTCGATTGTGTGCGTGTGAATAGATCGATGTTATCGTGTTGTAGAGTGCTTTCAGAAGACGGTGGACTAGAGAAAGTGCTTTTTAATTGCAGCCCATTTACTGTCAATACAGAAATATCAATTAGATGAGCCATCAAGTGAACGACTGCAAGTAAAGGAAGTGAAGAAAAAGGACCTCAACATTGTTCAGTACTTTATCTCCTCCATATGTATCAGCTTGCTCTCAGCTCTGTATGATCCAGTTTTACTGCAGACTAAAAAGCATAAAAGATTAATAGGACACCGAGCGCAGAAGGCGGCGGAGAAAAAAAGAGGAGAGAAGATAAAAAATAAAGGGGGAAACATCAAAAGGAGACGAGGACATGATGGAGCAGGCCCGAGGGACGAGCATCAAACACCCACCTTACGCACACGTATGTACGCACACACACAGCCTGCATGTCACTCACATGTCAGAGGAGGGTAAATCCCTGCTGGAGATGAATTACTCAGCTCCATTCACGGGGGAATCCGGGGGTTTTTCCTCTCTCTGTCCCATTTAGCGGACTCGTACTTCTGCCCGGGAGACGTTTGACTTGGTGGGCGCAGCCGCCGACACTCTTCACGACGACCGTGGGGCTAAAAGCTCGCTGCTCCTGTTTCAGTTAAGCATTAACGGGATGAGAAGACAAACAACCTGCTTTTCTTCTCTTCCTCACTTTGAACTCGTGTGATGTGCATGAAGAAAACGTCTCGCTGTCGACGCAAATGCATGCGCAGCTATTTATATTCTGCTTTTTTTATTCTAACTTACCGAGGAGCTGGATGAACCCTGCGACCCGCTAAACTACCTTCAACCACCAAGCTGTTTGAACAGCTTCAATCATGAACGTTCTCTGGAGATCGCACACATGGAAGTCAAAACCTTTTTATGTGACACAATGCAGTGATGCAACAATTGCATCTTTAATTGAAGTTCAATGGTTCCATTCAATCCACAGAGGAGGTTGAGATTCATTGTTCGACTGTTTTATTTTGCTAAATATTCTCGATAAACATTCCAAGCAAATGGTATAAAGCCACCAAGCAGTTTGGTTGTTGTTTGGTTTGTGTTTGAGATACTGGTCCTAGGATAAGATTTGTAGCATCGTTAATATCTTCTCGATGTCTCCCAGCCAATAAAACCAATAATCAGATCAACATTTCTGGAAAAGGACTCAGGCCCTAATCAGATGCAGAGTGTCAGTGTTAGGGGGAATATTTGGGTGCTGGATGGGTCCAACATGCACCAGACGTCCCATCGGGAAGCTCTGTTTCTGATTACTCCTCACAACCCACAAGGTTCTCTGAGTGTTATCTGGCTAACCAGATCTTCACCAGACTGCTGACACGTCATAAAACAAAATACATTTTTCTTTCAACAAAGTGGATGATCAGTGAATTTAGTGTTTTATGGAAAACAAGAGGTGACACGACATCTACACACAAATGTTGGACTTACACACATCCCAGGTTTTTAGAAACATATAATACAAATATCTGGTGAATTAGGGAATCAATCAGTGAAGGAAACTCTATATATAGAATATAAAGCCGATCCCTGCTGTGTACAACATGTCTTGAAGACGACATGTGAAAGGCAGCAGACGTTGCTTTCACTCATCACCATAGCTGCATGATAATAAACACACCCTGTGATGACTGCAGGGGAAGAGAAGCAGCTTTCACTCCAACGATCTACTTCAAAGACTCAGCAGCTTCTGTTACTATACTGGACTCGTTCCTCCCTGGGAGACATGTTAGCTGCTCCCTTATATTATGATCTGTTGGTAGATTCTGTTCTCTTGTAGTAGTGTAGCTACAGCCACACACTCGTTCATTGACTGTGTGTGTGGGAGTGTGTGTGTGTGTGTGTGTGTGTGCGTGTGCCAGCTCAGCCTCACCAGGTGGATTCATGATGCTGCTGGATCAGTGCAAATGTCTCGCTCGAGATAGTAGAACCGTTTTTATATAAACACTTCCTGGTCTGATCTTGTCTGCAGCCTCTGACATGCAGCTCACTGCGTGATCATACTGTCAGGAGGGCGATGTTTGTCCAGGAACTATTGCATGGGTTGCCCTGATACATGGTCCTGACATTCATGGTACTCTGATACCTCACTCGTGTAACTTGTGAGGTCATCATGAGGTCAGAAATGAATCCGTTACCGCAGAGACAGACGCTCCATCAGCCTCAGACATGCTGGGTGCTAATTAAGAAACTTTTGCTTAACATCAACATGTTGACTGGTAATTTAAGTTTCCTTGTTCCTGCGCTTTCTCTCCTTTGCTAGTTCTTTGGGGCATCCTTCACCTAATAGGCTGCTTATTTGCAGTTTGGCGAACCGCTAAATGTAAAAGAATTTCTTCAACACAGTGCAGCGGCTCCGTGTTGAGGAGCGACAGACATGAGCAGCAGGTGAAGGGAGACACACCATGCACACACACACACACACACACACACACACTCACACACACACCACCACGGTGCACATTTGTCCCCCTCGACCGCGGGTCACAAGACATTAGAGCAACACTATATCACAGCCCGGTCAAAGTCCTCCTCCCCTCTGCTTATCTTTTGAAGTTCACACCTCAGCCTGTACAGTAGAATCATTTACAGGTGGTATTAAAACTGTCAGCCCATAACTCTACACAAAGGAGCTCGCTCAAGGCCTAATGTGTGTGTGTGTGTGTGTGTGTGTAGCTTATAGGGAAGGTAGCAGTGAGGATATGAGTCAGATCCAGTTCAGTACAATGGTGCTTTGTGAGTGTGTCAGACAGGAATGTGTATGTGCAGGATGAGCTGTGCCAGATGCCGTCTGTGCTGCTTGACGTCTCTCTGATAACTCGGCTTTTTTGGTCTTTTCCTTTTTTTTTCTTCTTCTTGCAATTACCCCTGCTCTTCTTCCTCGTCTTTCCTTTTCTTTAACTCTCCTCCTCCTCCTCTTCCATATTTTGTCTCCCGACCCTCGCGCGGTTCGAAAACCGTTCACACGTTCTTCATCATTACGGAGGAATGTGACCTGTGGAGGGTCAAAGAGATACTTTGGAGTATGATGTTACCGCTTTGACATTTATCCGTGTGCAAGGACATGCGAGGCCGGTGGTGGCCGGGGGTGGCCGGGGGGGCCGAGGGTGGCCGGGGGTTCGGGGTGTCTATTGTGTTTCGGGGGCTGTGAAAGCAACTGTCAAGTCAAAGATCGGTGTGAGAGTCGGGCGGCGGGGTGAGGCGGCGGGTGTCGGTGGGTGAGATCTTCCCCTTCATTTCACCAAAGATTTGTTTGATGTGATCTCAGTTCTTATCCTTTATTAAAAACGAGAATGTGGAAAATAGGACAATAACGATCCACAGGAATTATTCTTCAGATTAGTCTCAGGACTCTGCAGGCCTCTGGGAGGACTCAGACGTAGATTATTATTGCATATAAACAGGGTTTGCAGCAGCCCGAGGCCGTTCTCTTACTCAGGATATGCTAATGCAGAAGCTTATCTGACAAGAAAAGAAGGGCAAATGAGATATTTTACTTTTTTTAGTTGGTATTGTTTTTAATATACAACGTTCTGCTCTTTCCTAAGAACAAAAATAGACCTCGCAAGAAACTGTAAGACTTTGTTTCTTACATCACCCAAACACTGATGTAAGTCTGTCCTCACCATGCTGCTGGCGTGGCCGCGGCGAGACTGTACATAGAATATTCTATGTCCTTAATGAATTCTGCTACTTTGCAAAGTTGAGTTTGACCTGAGGGAGAGAAGCACAGCATGCACAGCGTGAGGACAGAGTGTTGTTCCACGCTGACGTTCACCTGCTGCTCGGTCTGCAGACTCTCACACGGCGTTGGAAAGACCTGCATCTCCTAGAAGAACGTCACGCTCGCACCTTCCTCGTTTGAGTCAGGTGCTTTCAGGAATGCAGCTGTTGCAGGGGGAAAAGGGCACCGGGAGGCCAGAGATCTGCTCACATCAACATGTACGTAAGCAAACTGCCGCGGACGAATGCAGGTGTGCTGACTTTCTGTTCACCGAGATGTTTGGGTACCAGCGGGCTGTGATTCCAGCTCACCTCCGTGTTTTCATAGCTGGGTTTCAAAACAGATGTCACCTCTCATAAAACAGAGGAGTGACGTGATGTCAACACGTCCCAGCCGGGCTCCAAAAACACTGCTGGGTGAAGAAATAAACATCTTTTCTGGGAATGAACGCGGTGTTTCCGTGGAGGAGAGCGATAACTGTATAGCTTAGAGACACATCGACAGGCTGTGACCTCCCAGTGACCTCAACATGCTGGTGGACAGAGAGGATGCTGCATGACATGAAGAGCAAAGCAATGGTTCCATCCGGATGACAAAATGCCTTTTGGACAAAGACGACAAACCCCTGAAGCAGATTAGTAAACATGGACATCAGTATTCATCGTGTGCTTCAGCTGATTGTAAATAAGAGTATCAGTGTGATGCTGCTGCTGACCTGACGTACGAGCATGTTTCCTCCATCCTGTCACCCCGACCGGTGGCTGAACATCTTTCCTTGCCTTTCCCTCTCTTTCTCTTCCCTCTGCGTCAAATAACGAAGCTTCAAGTGTGTCAAATACTGATTCTCTCCCCTTCTCCTTGCCTCTCACTCTGATGCTCAAAGCTCCCTTTGGCATCTGTGTGAGCCGCAGCTGGCTTTCAATTAACTGTATTATTAAACCAAAGTCAGGACCGAAGGCGGTCGGGTCACGATGACACGCTCGGCTTATGACGACAAGATATACCAGGAAAACTCCACATCAGGAGGCAGGTTGGGGCCAGTAAACAAGCTACTGTGCAGCAGAATACTGGACGTCGGTTTCAGTTAAAGGACGGCCCAACGTGTTTCATCCAGATGTTAAAGTGTACCTGGAGTGTCAGGAGTGAGAAAGAGTCTGCAACAGGGATCTGAACAGGCTATAATGAAGGTCGTTTTGAGACGCCTGCATGTCTTTACAATCTATCCTCTCGTTTCTCTCGGAGGACAGTCTATGCTGACTTTAAGGGAAACAAACCTTGAGTTTTTAAAGGACAATTACGATGTTTTTCAACCTGCAGAATTTAGCGAGAACGATATAGTTGAAAACAAGAAAGTGGCTGCACTGTTTGCTGCAAGGCAACTTTAAAGTCGAATAGAAGTGTTTGTTTTGGCCCCTGACAGAGTACAATTGTTCTGGTGTCTGACGGCATCATAGAAAGGACCCGACAGAGAAAGACATGTGAGCTGAGTTGTCTCAGGAAGTCATCAGTGTGTTGCAGTGGCTCTCCTGCTGGGACAGAGTGGAGTACAGTGTTGTCATAAAGTAACAGAAAAGGCTTCATGCTACCTCAAAGACTCCCGAAGCTTTCATGAACTAACTTCGGAGTACAGGAAGAATCAATGAACCCAGTAAGTTAGCAGCCACGCAGAACGCTGCACCAGCTGACCGCTGCGACCGCAGCTGGTGTTGGCGGTGATGACGGCTGACAGTCAAACAGGAGAAGAAATCACACACCGAAGGAAATTACAATCAATACAATACAGTCCAATACAAGGCAGCTAGTATAAAAACATAATTTACTGCAGCAGCAGCAGTTTGTACGCAGGTGTATGAATGTGTCCCGACATGTGCGCTGCTTTCAGGAGCCACCTGCAGAACGGTTCAATTGTTAACAGTTTCCCTGCTTCAACCTTCCAGCGCACAAACACTAACGCACACACGGCTCACAAAGGAATTAAGCTCAGGATTTATTGTGTTGGTGCTGTTGGAAGAATTTACAAGAAAACGCTGTCAGCCCTGTGATCCATGGATTCTTCAGGACCCCCCCCCCCCCCCCCCCCCCCCCCCCCCCCCCCCCCCCCCCCACCACCCCCCCCCCCCCCCCCCCCCCCCCCCCCCCCCCCCCCCCCCCCCCCCCCCCCCCCTCCCCCCCCCCCCCCCCCCCCCCCACCCCCCCCCCCCCTCCCCCCC
>CAAKHC010003251.1:7881-34877 GCA_901007825.1 Macroramphosus scolopax | reverse complement strand
CTCTTTCAGTCTGTCTCTCTCCCTCAAAAACATACACACACACACACACACACACACACACACACACACACACACACACACACAACCTCCCCCTCCTCCTCCAAGAATTTTATTATACACATTCATCCTATTCCAGCTAAACCTATGAAGTTTAACGACTTCTACTATAGTAACTCCCCCTCCTCCTCAGAAAATTGAATTACCCTCATGTCTGCTTAGAGCTGAGTTTAATAACCCTGTGACCTTTTGACCTACAGCAAGTGGCTATGGGTAATAAACAAACGTGAAGGCACATTGTGTCATGAACGCACAAATACACCACATACTGTAAACATACAGATACTTATGGCATCTCCAGCCAGCCCATCTCAATGTAATTGAACACCTATGGGAGATATTTGACCGATGTGTTTGACAGGACTCTCCACTATCACCATCAAAATACCAAATGAGGGAGTTCCTCCTGCATTTCTATTTTATATTCTATTTTCATTTAATGTTCTTTGTTATCACTTGGCTCCCTCATATGTGTTAGAGGTTGTGGGCCTAGAACAATGGCTGAAGCAGGAGATATTTATAAAGCCCAATTTCCTGGGCCTCATGTTCCAAAGGATGTCGCGGCTCCGTGCACATGCTAACAGACCAAAGCTGAGACTGTACTGACTTTGGTTGTGAACCTGGAGTTCTATACAGGGTCGGTGTTTTCTTTTCCACAGATAACAACCTGTTTGAAAACAGTATAAAAGTATCTATGTGTGTGTGTGTGTTCTGCGTTGAACGTAATAACGACAGGACACCAGATCTGCTTCAAAAAATTTAAATAAAAGAATTCACACCTAAAAAAAAAAATCCAAAATAAAGAGAAAATTCACTTACTACATGTTCAGTCAATACAATATAATGTTGATAATTACAGATATTAAATTCATTTATTTATATATGGCATGTCTGTACACCCTTTGTATCGCCCCCGCTGCAGTACATGTTCTCCTGTCTGGGAACTCTTATAAAAGTCTTTACATGATCAGCAACAGCAGATGACTTGATTGTGGTTTTTTCTTTTTATGTAAGGAACAAACAGGGAGGGGGGGGGTGGCTGAAATGAATTTCCACATCCTTCATTAATTCATATTTCTTCTACAAACATTCTATATCCTGTTAAATATAGATCAGATCATGTTACAATTCATGTTTAGTGATCGATGATGTAGGGAGCCGTCTGACTGTGCTGTACTCGGTCTGCATCCAGCGGGACAAAATAAACATGGCATCCTTTGGTTTTCTGTTATGACCAGCGCGCCCCCGTTCAGAGCGCGCCACGCTTTAACATAGAGATCCCTTTAAGACACAATGTGTAGTATCAAGAGCGGTGAGCAGCAACGTGCCGTTCAGAGCGCAGTCTGCTGAACATTTAACTGTCTTTACAGATGCACTCGCAAAACAAACAGTGTTTACATCAGAAGTCAGAAGCATGTGACGTGCTAGCTGAAGCATTATTATTTGGAAAGAGTCCTAATTTTCAGTTCTCTTTAACCTTGTTTCTCCTGACTTTCATGAAAAATTGGTCATTAAACATTAAGAATAGTTTTCTATGTTGACGAATATGTCAGCTGCACTGTGCAGGCCTGGTACCATGGTGGCATTAAGGTGACTGCAACATGGGTAAAACAGACACTCCTACATGCTGTTGTCCTGTCGTTTTTTTATTAAAATTTCAGTTTTGTGACTCTGGTATTAAGATAAGGTCCCCATGCCAGCATGACTTCTGTGTAAGCTGCATGGTGTGAAACAAATATGAGAAGAAGAACAGGAGCGCTCTGCAACAGTGCAGCACGTCTCGGGGAGTCGGGGGGAAAAAAGCACTGCACCAAACATGCTCCTACATCACTCGCATTCAAACTCCTCCTAAATTCAAAGACACACTCCATGGCAATCCCTTAAAATGTCGTGATAATGTTCACTGAGGAAGGTCACAATGATGTGATGAAAAAAGAGGCACTACTAGTGAAGATCTGAAGACACCAGCTTTCCCTTTCCTGCACCTGCTGCAATGAGGATCAACCTGTTTCACTGATCGACTGAGAATTACGTTTCTGATGAGGAAACTACGAGAACCCAGTTTCTACTACTCGAAATAGAAACATCTGATGTTTAACATCTTTGTCACTGATATTACTTGGTTAGAAGACACAGTAAAGGAGCACAATTTGAGGCTTTACAGGGGAAATGATGGGCTGTTTAGCAGTAGCATTCAGATAGAAGCAGCTAAAAAATATCCTGTTGTGTTTTTATCAGCAACACATGGTGCACCCCAGGAATTATTTGCAATTCAGTGTTTCACTTTATACATCTTTGCCTACTCCTAATTCCTTTGCCTACATTTCCCAGAATTCCTTTCAACCCACAGGAAACCAACAGATAAAGGAACCTGTGGCTTGTGTTCCTGTGTACCGCCTGCTCACGTGCAGTTGTGTTGATAGATATTTCCTCTTATCCCTTTTTGGAATGTTGCACACTGGTCCGAAACAGTGGAAATAAGTCATCACTTCATTATTATGAGGAGCTCCACACATGATCAGCAGCGGATTCCCTTCGTGTCTGTTGTTCACCGATGGACCTCACAACTATGTGATCTTGGTTATTGAGTATTGCTTTGATGTTTGGTATCAAATGGACCTTGTTTGAAAGTGACAAAGGAAGAAAAAAGATAGTTTCATGCACCTAAATCCTTCTTGATAATCAGTACCTGGTTGCTTAAATGGCAATAAGTTTGTCATTTTGTTAAAATGTTTCCCTAAGCTGAGAGTCTCAGTCTGAAGGATTTATCCATCATGGACCTCCACTTCCTGCCGCTGTATGAACATACAGCCAGAATATCCCAGAAACGGGTGCTGTAATATTTCTCTGGTGACAACATTTGTATCCCCAGACAGAGGTCTGTTAATGTCTAAGTGACAACCGTAACACTACTCAGAGCAGCTGTTAATCATGATGTCACTTCCTGTTTTTATAGCATCAAACAGCTAGTTCAAACCAAATTTACCAGAATAACGAGCACTCAAGCAACCATCAGCTTAAACGACAGAAACCATAGTTAGTAAGTCTGATGTGTACTTAAGTTTTTGGTTTGGCACATTCACTAACATGGAGCGGGAAGGTTTTGAAGACCTATACAACAATCGGCCACCAGGGGGGATCAAGATCGTTTGGCTTCCTTTTAAGGGAGCTGACTTGGGTCTATCAGTATTCAATGTCCATGGGAACAGTTGGGAACATAAAGCCTCCACAGCTTTCACTCTAGTTACTGTAATTATACAGTGCATGTTCACTTTAGTTACCATGGCAACATGTCACTCAAATCCTCCTGCAACATTATTGTCAGCGTTCTTTAAGACATACTGACGGTCAAATCTATACTCTAACATTCCTCCGACAAGTTGTGCATCACTCGTTGGGTTCACTGGATTTCCCTTTTCCCAAAAATGCATCTGACTATCACCAACAATAGTTCAGACTTTATCCTAAGTTCCACAAATTATTTCAATTTTAAGAGTTTGGTTAGATGTTGTTTTCCAGCCCTCCCTCAGCTCACACCACTGATCATGTGTCTACAACTGATGTTAAAATGACTGAACATTTGCTGCTGTCAAACTGTTGGAATCAACCCCAAACTCCAAAGGTTAAAAATGACCCAAATATGCAAACAACATCACCAATAGCGAATTGTAAGATGTTATTTTAAGTTGATTCATGTCTGTGCTAAAAGGGTCAAATTCACTGTTCCTACACTGTTCCCTTAGTGTTTCTGTTAAATGTGAGGAGTAAATATCCACCTCTCATGCTGAGACCCTAATAGTGAACTTAACCAGGGGTTAAATTTGTAGAACTTTGTCAAGTGCTAGTAGAAGGTGGTGCAGTCCGGTACAGCTGCTGGCCTTTCAGTCTCCACCTGCTGAGATGATGCTACTGGCTAACAAGCGCTGCCAAGGCTGCGGTGATACAATGTTTGTGCTTTCCATGGACAGCCTGTGATCACCTCATCATCACTGACGCCATATTGCATATTTAGTTTCCCTCAACACACTCCTCCTTTGGCTCATTTCAATCTCTTCCTGCTGCACAAGGTTTGAACACCGTTCCCATTCATAATCCCTCTTTTCCTGCTTTGCTTGTCAGATGTGTTAATTTGTTTTTTTTAAGATACGTCCGTCATGCAACATTATGTTATGATACAGTGTACTGTACAGGGCTGTGGTTGAAGGCAGGGATAGGCTATTCCAAGTAGATGTCTTCTGTAGGGCAGGAGACCTCCACAAACTCTTTATAGTACAACTGGAAGGCTTTTCTGAAAAAAACAAACAGATGTAAGTAAGAACCTGTCTTCCAGTCTGGCTGTACGACACTACTGCTCCTGGCGATGTTTACAAATCATTGAATTCATTGTAACTTCCACTAATTTGTTGGAAATGACAAATCAACCAAAGTCCGCTAAAGCTGAAAAAGATGAAACGAGAGCAGAGGATGAGCTGAGTCAGTGAGTTCACAGTGTCGGGACATGATGACAGTTCTTGAATCAGAGCAGAATAAACCAGCGACCTGTAACAGACTAGCTGACTCTGTTTACATGAAAACATCCTAATCATCCGGATTAAAGCATCCCTAATGCAGAATGAGTCTGCAGAGATGAAATACATGCAAACACCCTGCATCTAGTAATCATCTGCTGCTCAGTCAGACTCACCCCACTGACTCTGCAAGAGGCTTGGTGGAATTTTCAGAGACGAACACATGGCAGGCAAATCTCTGGTCTGCCGGGTGCTTAGTAATGAAACCGAAATACCTGCAGAGAGGCCAAGACAGGACGGATAAGGGCCACGAAAAACAACATTTGTTTGATACTTATTACTGACGTCAGAGCTAATAACTTCTTTCCTTTAAACATGTTTACTTTACTTACTTGCAGTTTTTGGGGTGATAGCCACAGAAGGAGACGTTCTTTAACTGGAAGAAGTGACTGCACTCGTTACTCTGTGGACAGTACGGGTACAACACAGTAACAGTCAGAATACATGTCTTACATTGTTCTACAGTTACTGCAGGTGACAGTGTTTCCCATAGAGTGTACGTCTCTAGGGAAAGAACCATCCAAGATATGGAGTGTCTAATGAGCAAAGGTTTTGCATTAAGATGTTGCATCATTAAAAGTACTAAATTATGGGCAGCATCTGTGAACACGAGTTACACGATACATTCTTGTATTAGTATCATTATTGATGCTTTTAGCTGTGAGGAGAATTGAAAGGTTTCACCCAGTTAGTGCTACATCAAACTATTATATGACTACAAAGTACAATTGAACCCCAATAATTTATTTTTGGGAAATGTTATTACTGACCAGCAATAGAGCTGATGTGAATTTATATCCTATGATTCATTTGATTATATTTTTTTTCAAAATGTGTGACACTGAAATATTCAACACTCAGCAAAAGAATGAATGATTGTAAGCGATTCATGTTGTTAGCAATAAAATATTATATGTAAACGGTTGTTGCCTTACTGCAAACCTGTATTAGGTGTTTATATACGGCTTATAAACTGTGTTGTATGTGTGGAGTGGGAGATTGTACTCACATGATAGAAATAAACATTTCTAAGTTCATCAAAGTGACTAGCTGCTAAAAAAAAAAATAAAAAAAATGTTCTGATGAGTGAAAAGGAAATGCTAAAATAAAAATAAGTAACTTAAGATGAATTGAGTAAATGTTCAGCTGCTTTTCACGTCTTCCTGTATTGACCCATATATCTTTGCCTGCAGTGTTTATAAATGGCCACATGGGGGCGACATATATCAACTGTTTCTATCTATAATTCTAGTCCAGGATGAGCATTTATTTCCTAAAACCTCTCGACATTGCACACAAAGACATAAAGAGAGCAGGCCAGTCTCACTCTGTCGCAGGCGTAGTAGTCCTCCTGAACGGCCAGCTTGATGCCTTTCACACTGATCTCCAGGATGCAGGAGGATGGCGGGTTGTACTTGACTGTCATTCTTCTGTTGGTGGCGATCTGGAAAAAAAGCCAAAGATGACTCATGACTAATCTGAATCCGAATTCCACTGAATGATAAATTGTAAAATCAATTGAAAGTTTTAGTGATGTTAACAGTGCACTCAAACGAATGCTTTTGTTATACTGTTTATCAGATGGTTTGCTACATTATTTATATATAGACAATTAACGTTGGAAAATGAAATGTTGTGAAGGTGCATGAAACTCCACAGCTGGAACTGTCACAAGAACTCACTAAAGGGTTAACATGTATACCTTCTGCATAGCTGCACAGAGAACATCGTTTCCTTTGTGGTAGGGCACTTGGACCGAGCCCAGGAACTTCAGGTGGTAGCTGTCCATCCATTCAGTGCTCTTCACTGCATAGGGATGAAGAACATACAGCTAACACAACACAGGACATTGTGCAATACATTGCTGCAGGTATTACAACAATTACAACAATCATATTAACAATTTGGACATTTATCTTTATTGGAAAGCTGGAAAGTCAGTTCCTGTCCCTTGTTTTCCTTTAGTAGAGACCGTACATCTAAACACATTTGAATGAAGTAACAAACTGTCAACAGAACCTTCCTCTACTAGCTCTGTGTGTCTTCTTTGCTGCTGCCTCTGAAACATTCCTGTGTAATATCTTTATAAAAATCTTCTCACTTTAGATTGCAGTAGCACTGACAGGACATCAGCAGGGAAACGCTCCCCTGTTCTGTAGGCGTTAATAATAAACTGTTTGATGGATGACAGCGGCTCCGCTGCTAAGTATCAGGGAATATGTTCAACAACAACATCACTTTAGGAGGGGTTTATTCTAGGAGTAAAAGCAGAATTATGGACAGAATATATCAGGCTACAAGAGCGTTTCAGTAGTTCTATCACTACTATTGGTACTCATTGATCTTTCTTAGCATGCATCCAGCTTTCTGTGATTAAGAATCCCTAAGTTGTCAGTACCTTTGTCGCTGTCGGCCTCCTTGGTCACCTCTATAGCATAGTAAGCTGGGAAGATCCCTCGGGCACCAGTTCGCATGTTGTAGCCTTCATACCAGTAATCCTCTCCCTGGACCTCCACCAGCAACGGATCGTCCACTTCCAGCTCCAACTCATCATCGTGTCGAGGGACAAACCTGTGGAGACAGATGGAGTTGTGCTGAGGATCTGAGGGATCTAACAGGTTTTGACATGCGTTAACTACCTTGTATACAGACTCTTGAGACGTGATGTCACCAGCTCTGAGTGCACTATTATAAAAGGAGATCCTATAGGAACACTAATAAGGCACCCCCAGCACCATCACACGGTCTGTCATTGCAGAGAGCTGCTGCTCTTCACCTGACTGCTCTGCTGTTGTTTTTGACCTCCCTCCTCTATGCATTTGTCAGCCTGAGGACTTCCACAGCAGCTGTAACTCCACTGCTGCCATCTGGAGTCCGACTGTTACTGTGGAAACATGCAGAAGTGGAGCATTTTCTGCTTCACCAACTGCACTGCACAACCAAAGACATGACTAAACGACATGTCCACCTATGCAACACTGCGTGCAGATCGACGTGATGTAGAGCTGTACATTCCGGAAAGATAAGAACCCAACTGAAGCGGAAATACAGAAAAAACGCTTGCATGCAAATAGGTGACGTAAAGAATGATTTAAGGAGCTAACCAAAGACAAACTTCTGCAGTTGTTAACATTCAAAGAAACATAACAATGTCATTTTGTTCTTTTTACATTTATTATTATTATTATTTCAGGGGAATCATTTTGGTTATTCTGTCAGTTATGATATTAATATTATGTTATGGTGAAACATCCCGTATGACTTGTGGGTGATGTTGGTGATGAAGATGATGGTGGTGTAGTTCCTCCTCACCTGTAGACGGCTCTGTGGCTCTGATCCCGCTCCTCTCCATTTATGATACACGTATATAAGCCAAAGGAATCTGCACCTATAATCAAGGGGGGATAATGGGAATAAAATTAAACGAGAAAAAAAAAATCTACGGGCGTCAGTTTTTCAATAAGGCTGTAAAAACGATTAATGACATCAAATTCAATTAGCTGCAAGTGCATCGTGGGCAAAATGAAAACAATTAGGGCCCACATGCATACCAAAGAGATGCGTGTCACACATTAATTATGCATGAAACAGATGAGTATTGTCTGCTTCTGCCTACATTCCCCTGAGACATATTTTACCTCCTCCTGCACCCCTCAGATAAACTGCTGTGGAGTGTAAAACACATGGACGGCATCCAGGAGGACAGCCAGGACTATAAGGAGATATCCATGTATACATTGTAGACAAATTCTTATTGTCTCTTGCACCTCTAACTCATACACAGCATGCATGGTGTGGTAATGACTGTGATGTTCCCATAGGGGGAGACAACTCAGATCCATTTGTGATGAAGAGAGATGCACAAGTTTAGACTGTATTTCTATCTGAGCCTTCATCCATGTGTCACATGCACAGCGACACCGCTAAGATGATATTTAGAAGATATATGTTAACCATGTCTGCCATCTTATTTGGAATGCCAACATTTGATACTAGTACAAAACACATCATATAGCTCAGACTGATGGATATGTAGCTCTGTCGGCGCGGGGAAGAGATTTAGTCGACTCCTGCTACGACTACTTAGATTAATGGACAACAACTGACAAACCTTTGGTCATAATCATCAATTCTCTGAGTGTTGTTAAACCACAGCAGGTCAACAATACCTAGATAAAGCAGTCACGTGGATGATGATCTGTGCTCTACGAGAATATTCTTGCTCCTGAATATCTCTGCGGCTGTGCCCAACAGAGCTCTAAGCCTTTTTGCGCCGTGCTGCCAATTCGACGAGATAGCTTTCACTGCTGTGTTACTGCATGTTCAAAGGGAATTAGACAGCACACAGTGCTGATGGGCTTCCAGACTGTTCTCTCAAATTGCAGCCTTAGAAAAAGAGAGGGGGGTGAATTGTTGCTTTTATCTATGTCGGAAATCAGTAAAGAAGAGAATACTTCTGCTAAAAGAAGCTGTGCATGCAGCATCAAGAGACTAACCTATTAGCAAACATAACAGTGTCTCAGTCTGCATGTATGTGCATATGTTTGTATTTCTATTTTCTTTAAAGCCGAACCAATACTGGACATTTGGAGCCATGATCTCTATATTCTTTATATCAGGGTTGGCTAATGTTCTGTTGGTAAATATCATGTTTGTTCTGTTTAATTAGTTTGTCCCGATCTCAGCTGCTTGTCACATTGTTGTAAACATTTCAGTCGAGGCGAACTCTGCTAGAGTAATAACACCATTTCTACATTATTCAAGAATCTCTTACTATTATGGTCTGGAGAATGTTTCCATCGCCTCGTTTCAATATATAGGGATTACAGTATATCCTAATAATACGCCAGTATCGGAACATAATGTTGGTCGACTGATACATAGGTTGTGCTTTAGATCCTATCTATATCCAATTTAATCTCTCATTGACCCATTGACACACTGCTTGTGGAAGTCAGGAGCAATTAGGGGATGAGTGTCCTGCTCAAGGACACTACAACAGGATCAGTGAGGGAGCCAGGGATTGAGCCAGTAACCTACTGCTTACGAGGCGGCCACTTGAACCACTGAGCTGTGTCGCCCCCTGACTAAAACCAATTCATGTATCTTTTCATATTGCTATAAAGAAAAGCTGTACTAACACGACTTAGTACTTGGTGGAGGAACGCTTGTAAGCAAAGATTCAATTGTGCCTACGCTGCGCATCAGAGAGAGAAAAGAGAGAAAGAGAGAGAAAATACGCACGACTTCACACATGTATTGAACATTTGATTAAAACTGATAATCACGGCAGTGACTTACTGGAGGAGCGAGAGCGTCCGTTCATGAAGACGTTCAGGAACTTCTTGGAGAAGTGCAGGTCCGCCTCAGGAGTGGAGCCTTCGGACAGACAAGCTGTGGCCTCTCTCCTGACTCCTCCCAACCGAGCGCCATCATCCTCCTCGTCTTCCTCCTCGTACTCCTCCCCAATGGCTGACTCATAGGGAGAGGAGACGCAGTTGTCATAGACCGTGGCCGAGTCGCTGTCGTCGCTGTAACCTTGGTAACACTGGCGCAGACTGACCAGTTCTAGCTGAGCGTGCTCATCCACCACCAGCGTGTATTTGACTGAGTCATATGAAAGGCCGCTGGCGTCAGAGCTCATGGAAGTCCTTAGCAGGGCAGCTCTACTGCTGACATCTCCCTTTCCTCCTCCTTTCCTCATCCTTCTGTCTACTATTACCCTGTCCACCTCCTCATCCTCCCCACAGTAGCTTTCGTCTGTGGCATCAACATACTCTACTGATGAACCAGCTCTCAGCATAGCTATGGCGCCTGTTCCTGTCCCCTTCAGGCTGAGGTCCAGGGCCAGTGAAGAGCGAGATGAGAGAGCCATGCTGGGTGGTGTGATGAGGGATTCTACGCAGGAAGCATAAGAGGGTGGGGGGATGTAGACTTCGTCCTCCTCGTAGATAGAGGGGTTGGTCCGGTCAGGGAGTGGCTGGTAAGGAGGTGGGCCTTCTGTATCAGAGCTGATGGACATGCGGCCCTGGTCAGTCTGCTGCGAAAGAAAAGGCCGGTCCTGTGAGCAGGGCGGCTCCAGGGGTTCAGCAGAGCGCTGCACAGGAGTCAGATAAATTTCCTCTGTGGGCTCTACATGAACATCTGTGTGGTATCGGATCCTCTCCTGGTGGTGTCCGGCTCCATCCGCCTTCCCCGTAGGGTAAAGAGGAGCTGGTGTGTAATTTTGTGGCGGTGGTGGCGGTGCAGGTGGCTTCTCCTGAAGCTTGGACCTCGTCACTGCCACAGTGGACGAACTTTGCGAGTGTCCAGATCTGTGGCCGTGTCTGCATGGGGCGTCAGTGGAGGTGCCCCGGTCTTTGGTCTGCGCCCCGCCGCCCTGTACCTTCGCTTCGTCGCTCAGACAGCTGTGCTCACGTGGAGGGGTGAGATCACCTGGAAGAAGAGAGGACACGCACAGCAACACGCATACAGTCGTGCATACACAAACAGACAAGCAAGCACAGAGGACACAAACGCAAACGGAATAAATATACATGATGCAGACATGACAGTGGGAGAGACGAAGACACAGGCATGAGGAGGACGTGGGAGCAAATGCAGAGACGGAAAGTAATGCACACACAGGAACGGGGAAAATTAGAAATGGTTACGTAAGAGATATCAGGATTACTCAGCTCAATCCACATTACTTCCACTTCCACATTGCATCCAAAAGATGGTGATTGACGCGTTATGTCATAATCCAACGTTAGGACATCCAGGGAGGATCTTTTCATCGAGGGTGATTGTTCAGAGAATTATATTACTCTTATGTCACTCTTATTGATATTACGAATGACTTGTTCTATCGGCTTTTATCATATACTCATGCTTGTTTAACTAAGAGCCTTTAAGAATAACCTTTACAGAAAAACTCAGCATCTCATTAAATGACCACCTGCAAGCCAGGACTCCCACACCCGCGGGGGGGAGGATGGAGCAGGTGGCATGATGTCAAGGCAGCTAGCAGACGTGATAACTCACATGCTCTAATCAGAGGACACACCCTGCATACTATAAAACTGTAGCTAAGACGACTGCCCTTTGACCCCTTACGTACAAACTGCTTCTATATGTAACTGCTCCTTCTTGCAAAAGTAAGGTGCTCCACATTTTTCTAACAGTGATATACTGATGTCTGAGGCTACAGGACGCCAAACAACAGGTGGATGGAAATTTACTTCAGATCAATTAACCCGGATGCAGTCTGAGAACTGACCTCAATCCGTCCTTGGATGCATCCACACCTGTTCTTAAAGATATCATGTTAAAGCCTGTTTTAAAGGACCTCTATTCTCCCCATTCTGCCAACATGGTGAGTGCAGCATAAAAACACAGGCAGGTTGATTACAGTGTTGTTTGTGGGCAGTGGGTTTGGTCAGTCCTGCCTCACATGAGGCTTTCAAAGACCCTATAGCAATGAGCTGTGACAGCTCTCTGCTAGCTAAGCCCCGAGCTGCCAAAACACACAGCAAGTCAGCAGTGCCTCTACACTTAGCTTAGTATAGAATAATCCAAGCCTTTCCATCGGGGATCAACGAGACACAGTCTGCCGGACGCATTGGAAATCACAAACAATTTCCACTGCTGTGTTAGTAGGACAGTGTGACTAATATCAGAGGCAACATGTTGATCAGTAATATCCCATTCAGTTAAGTTTAAATGTAACGGGGAGAAATAAACTCACCTGTTTTAAGAGGGGAGGACGAGCCTGAAACCTTCTCCTGCCAGCTGTATTTCTTCCCAAAGGAGTTGTTGTTTAACGTGTCCTGTGAGAAAGAAAAACAGATGAAGAGAGTAAAGGAGAGGAAGGCTTGGTCACCGAGTTCTGGATCCTGAAAGTCAATGAACACAACTTTCTGTCCTCTCTCTCTCTCTCTATCTCTCAATCTCGCACTCTCATTCGCTTACGCACACATACACTCACACATACACATACACACTCACAGCTTTTATTCTGTTGAATGAGAGCTGAATGAGAGTCTTTTGTCTGTGCTCAGTGATGTGAATTTAAAGGGAACCAGACCTTTTCCCCACTGGGAACATGCACACATACAGACACATACACATCCGCCCACCAGCAGTGGGAGCCTCTAATAGATGGCAAGGAGCCTTTTTCTGGCAGTATTATACATCTTCAGAGCCTTTCTGTCTTTGAGATTCTGCCTCAGTTCTTTTGAATCACATGCATACCATGAGTCAGGAATTTTTAACATCCGCACTACCTCACCTGCAAAAACAAAAACATGTGTTCACCAACGACCCAAACCTGACCCTCATACCTGCATATAATACAAGTTCACAGTTCCAGCCTCCAGGATTTAATCTATTCCGAACACGCTTCGGGGGCCCGACCAGCTGAAAGCTTGCTCACTGCAGCAATGTTTCTACAAGTTAATTATAACTTACTCGGGAAACGTTGCTTTGTCACTTTCTGACCCGACTCGCCCGAACCGGCGATATCTTCTGGAAAACTTGATCAAACACACCTGGTAACAAGGTGATGGGTCAACCTGTACATCACTATGAGATATAAGATAACTGTGTCATCTACTGCCTTATTGTTTATGCATAATAAAAGACAAGTACGTCACTTCTATTTCCAAGATGTCCAAGGTTGCAGACCAAAATCTCTCTTTACACAATTGGATTGACACACATCTCATCCTGGCAACAGAACGCCTGGCGTAGCCCGGACAAATCTTTATTATCAGTACTAGCTTTGAGTACAATGTGCAATATAATCTCCAATTTGCTTAGTGCTGACGCCATAGTGGATTCAACAGATGGCTCCACATCAGCGACCATCTTGGTTGTTTATGTAAAGGTCTCTACATCACTACCGCTGCTTTAAGTGGCTTCCTTTAAGTGAAGACAGTAGTTAATGTGTCAAGAGTTTACAATTGTGTTCAATGTGTTTGTGTTACATTCTTATGTGGATTACAAACACATCATCTGGCTGGTGTTTTGTTTCCTATACATTTTTTGTATTATGCTGAGTATCGACATAATTCTCAGGAGAAGAGGAAGGAGAATGTGGTTTTCACAGATGCCACATGACAGTCAGGAGACAGTCAATACTCACAGCTGCAGGAACCAACGTGATAGCGTGACACATTAGGGAGGGTTAGGGTGGGTGGATAGTTATTTCTACTGTATGTATAATGTGTTAGGAGGGGAAAGACATAATTCTGGGTTCTTTTCTTGAATGTTCAATAGAGTCTGACATTAAGTTTGGATACAATATTTAGATTTTGGAATATATATATATATTTATATACTGTATATAAACATTGTTTTTTCCATTTAGCCCTTTTTTGTTTAACAAAAGATGCAAATTCAGAATTTTATCATGACAATAAAGTTTGAAAAACTGATCAAGTCAGGAGTTATTGGATTAAAGTATTAGTAAATAAATCCAACCAGCGATTGGTACTGTACAGTTTTTGATACTCTGGTTACAGACACACTCTGCCATGAGAGAAGCAGAACAGGGATGGTAAAGGGGGAATAACAGA
Source organism: Macroramphosus scolopax (assembly GCA_901007825.1). Taxonomy (NCBI): domain Eukaryota; kingdom Metazoa; phylum Chordata; class Actinopteri; order Syngnathiformes; family Centriscidae; genus Macroramphosus; species Macroramphosus scolopax. Next base: position 20,692 of record CAAKHC010003251.1, on the reverse strand, counting down.
CTGGAGAACTGGAAACATCCGTGACGACAATGTGCTGTCAAAAATGCCCATCCACCAACCACCAGCGTCGCATGACTCACCTCCTATTTCAGTGTGCGGGGCAGAGACAGAGCTGTTGCTATGGCAACGAGTGAGTCAGCAGGTGGGAGACCACAGCATCGATCTAAAGAGGCTGACTTTACCATGGCGACAAAGGGATCATTGCTCAGGGCAGTGACTCGGATGTGTGTGTATTTTATTAACTGAGGTCTACAGTGGAGGAAATCATTATTTGATCCCTTGCCAATTTTGAAGGTTTGCCCACTGACAAATAAATGAACGGTCTATAGTATTAATGGTTTGTTTATTTTAACATTTGATTGTGTGAAATAAGTATTTCATCCCCGAGCAAAACATGATGGTTTGCGAACATCTCAGGAGTAATTTTGCTCCATCCCTCTTTGCAGATCCTCTGCAAGTCCTTAAGGTTTCAAGGCTGTCGCTTGGCAACTCAAAGCTTCAGCTCCCTCCAGATTTTCTTTGGGATTAAGGTCCAGAGACTGGCTAGGCCCCTCCATGAACTTAATTTGCTTTTTCTTGAGCCACTCCTTTGTATCCTTGGCCGTATGTTTTGGGTAATTGTCGAGCTCGAAGACCCATCCACGACCCATTTTAGTGTCCTGGTTGAGGGAAGGAGGTTGTCGCCCAAGATGTCACTCACATGCATGTTGTTGTATAAATACATTCATTCATTGTAATAATCCTACTTGTAATTTGTTATACGATACGAATTATCAGGTTAAATGTAACTTTCTGAAGCCCCTCTCTCACCTCACAATGTTCATATCCAGTGCCTTATTTGGAGTTTTGTGTACAACCTAGATACACCTTGAAAACACGTACACTCACACAGAAATACAAGTACTTAAACAGGCCGACTGTTCCCTGACCAGATGGGAGATTAGTAGAACTCCATATATCAAGATAATGACGGACAAATCTTAAAACACCATTAACGTCTGGGTGACATACAGACTACTGTTCATTGGAGTAATTATATTGTCAGGTCGAACACCGGATCCCAACGTTGTGCTTTTCAATATGTGTGAGTGCTCCAACCCTGATCATCATTCAGAGGCACTTTTGTTCAGCCAACTGAAGTCTCTAAGCAACGATGCAGAGAGAAGTGTTTATTTAGCATTTTTACCAGTCCACTGACCTGGAAACAGACGCCCAGTTCTCTCTTTCTCTCTCGTCTGACAGCACACTGACAGAAACACTGCCCAGATATCTTCAACACTCATCCGTCTGATGTAATTGCTTTCACCAAGGAGGTTATTTTTCACCCTTGACTGTTTGCTTGTCTGTCTGTCAGACGGATTACACAGGACTATTAGGACATTTTTTACTAAGCTTGTCGGAGGAGTTCAGCGCAGGCCGAGGAAGAATTAATCTTATTTTTGGTCAAATCTGTTTAATATGGCAAAGACATTCATTCTTCTTTTTTCTCTGCCGGCTGGCGAAACCTCAGTTTTGACTGTTGGTTCCTAACATTGCTGGTAACCCACAATTTGTTTTGTTAACTGCAGGATGGGAAAAAAAATTTCACACTTTATATCATCGTAGTGTCTTTACACGTCAAATACATTGTCTGTAGCTTTCCAATATGAAATGGTGTTTCTGAAAGCAGGCTGAAGAAAAGGAAAAACAACAGTTATTTTATGTTAGAAATGAAGCACAGAGACCCACAGGAGGAAGAAAAAGACCAGCATACAATGCAGCCACAAATCGTATTGTACAGATCTGTCATTACTTTCATGGGACCAATAATCGTCCTGTCAACGGTTGTTTTGTCATGTGAATAAAGAGGAAAAGATGAGAACACACTGGTTCAACGTAGAACAAGCTACAACCCCCGGTGCGCTGGACAGGTGGAGTGTTAAAGTTAATGTGTTCCTGTAATGGTAAAAAAAGGTGTTTTATCTGCAAAAAGCCTGCAAAGAACACAGTGTGCTGATTTCTGTATCATTATGGGGTGTAAACACAGGTAAGGACTGGCAGCGACATGGTGACCACATAGCATGAAATACCAATTCAATTTGGTGACTTGAAGAAATGACAATCCATTCATGGCTAGTACTCCTAGTCATGTCTCTGACCCCTTGACTGTTGCTTAATGTCTTCACAGCTCATGCAGTTGTCTTTCTAGCAAACCTCCGCCCTTTTACATTCAAATTCTTTACTTAGTCTGCAGTTTTTTGCTAGCTAAGCTTCACTAAGAAAGTGAACGATATCCAGGGGGACAGGAAGACCCCCCCCCCCCTCCCCCCCAACAACAAAACATTCGAGAGCAATTATTTTATACTATCTAGTCCTGACATGTCAATCACACACACACAGACTCATAAGAAGAAAGGCTCCGAAACATCTAGGTGTTTTTTTTTCCTCATGGAAGCTGGACAAAGAATAAAGCACCGGCAAATATGAATCTTCTTGATTGATCATGTTGACAGGCTGCACCGTGGAGGGGGTTTGAGTAGAGGCATGAACAGTCGCTAACACACACACACACACACTACTGTCTGTGTTACATAACAAGTCTTAGTCAGACAGGCATTCCTATGCAGCCAGTTTTCAATGTACAGTATAATACATACCTTGAAATCATTTAGTTCCCCCAAATTATTCATGCCCTCCGATAATTGAATGCATTGTGAAATTAGCACCTTAGCCAAGGCAAATCTGTGATTGATAAACACACGTTTGGACCTTCCCTTATGACGAAGAAATTAATTTACACCTCCTAATTAATTCAGCTCACGCAATACTAACGTTAATAAACACCCCTCTCTGACTGCCAAACTCTCGTGATTAGCTGTTCTAGTAACTAGAAAAAAACGAAACAAAACTTGGGTTATAATGAAATAATATAAATGCAAAACATATCTCAGACATTATCGTTGTAACTCCTATTAATATTTGGCAGCAGAACCTTCATGCAACAATGACAGCCTCTTAGCATTTCTTGTAGCTGCTAGGAGTTTCTGCCACTCTTCCATTGGTCTGCCTTCAAGCTCTTTCAGGTTGCCAGGATTCCTTTTTGCAAAGGCAGATTTCAGCTTTCTCAAAAGGTTTTCAAAGGTATTTGGGTCAGGCCTCATTGCTGGCCAGTTTACAACATCTTTCCTCTTTTGTACTCCTGGATGTTGCTTTGAGTCATCGTCCTGCTGAGAACCCCAAGAACCTTTGTCTCAAACCTAGGTTTGACAGTGGGTAACACATTTTGCTGTAAGATGCTTTAGTAACCTTCTGATTTCATCGTACCAGAGGCTGCCCCGGTAACAGAGACTCCCCTGGTACCAGAGGCTTCCCCGGTACCAGAGGCTGCCCCAGTACCAGAGGCTGCCCCAGTACCAGAGGCTTCCTCAGTACCAGACCAGAGGCTTCCTCAGTACCAGAGGCTGCCCCAGTCCCATCAGAGTACCAGAGGCTGCTCCAGTACCAGAGGCTTCCCCAGTACCAGAAGCCGCCCCAGTACCAGAGGCTTCCCCATACCAGAGCCTTCCTAAGTACCAGAGGCTGCTCCAGTACCAGAGGCTGCCCCAGTACCAGAGGCTGCCCCAGTACCAGTGGCTACCCTAGTCCCAGAGGCTGGAAGCAGCTTCATATGACCGTACAACCGATGCATTACAATGGTGATGTCTTTGTTATGCTATTTAACACCTCTCATGTCTCCACATTGCTGAGAGCAATCAGTCCTTTTTCATGCAGTAACCCAGTCAACTCACCAAGAGGTAAATGTGGGCATTGCACATTTTATATCTGTATTAACTAGTCTAACTAGTAATCAGTGTTTGTTGTTGTTGTTCATTAACTTTGGACATTTTATTAAGTATTCTGACTAAATTGGTTCATGATCATTTAAACCCAAAAGTAAAATGAATGAGAAGTGACTATTAAACTCAAACTATTCAGGTGCAAACAGGGTTCAGAATGAAAGAAGGGTAGTCTAGATGAGATATATATAAATATATCTGATCGATGTAACCTACACCGGCATTTGCCTGTACTTTCCGTACGGTGGCTCTGTCTCTGTAATGTGATGCGTCAAATGTCGATGTGTAACATCACTCATCTCTCTTTTAGTGCCATTTTTGGCCAAAGCACGCAGCTGCTTTAAGATACAATGAGCCAGTAAAAATATTGAACAGACAGCTCAGAGCAGGAATTGCATTTGACTATTCTTTCAGAAAACGTATAAATTGTATAAAAGTACAATTTGTTGTCATAAGTTTATGTTTGTTTTCTTACAATGAAACTATAAACCGAGGAATCTTTGTCCATCCACCTGTCTGTCTGTCTGTCTGTCTGTCTGTCTGTCTGTCTGTCTGTCTGTCTGTCTGTCTGTCTTTGTGTGTCTATCCTTCTCATATCTCGTGAATCGTCATCTGATTGACTTCACACTTGGCGGGTGTGTTTCTGGGGACCTGAGGGAGTGCAGTGCCAAGTTTGAGAAATGTGGAAGATATCATTAAGATATCATCGACCTTTCAAAAAGGCAGCCGAAAAATGGCGGCTGAAGAATAACGGTGTATTAGTGTGAGTTTGTTTTCCAGCAGATCTTGACCTCTCCAAAATGGCGACTGCGCAGACAAATACCTGCGACATATGCCAGCCAATCAACGTTCCTACGAGCAAATTCAGCTTAAACTTCCGATTTCTTATCTGTATTTGTTCTTAGCAAAGAACATGTGGTCAACATCTGCGATCAGATGTGTGTCTGTTGAACGGGACCGGAGTCACTGGTGACCTCCTGGGAACAGCAGGTATTGACGAACTGCTGCACCTGTTGAAAGTGTCACATAGTTTGACACATACAGCTTTGCAGCAGCTTCAAAGAGGGCAACATTAGTGAATCAGTCTAAAAATAACACAAACAAGTCTTGCAAACATCCATCAGTTTTCCGGCAAATGTCCCAGTTCAGCTTTGAAGTGTCATATTTACCGAAGCTGATGCACACTTTTGACTCATGCAAAGACACATTTAAAGGGACAACAGACTGATTTGGTTGATTTTTTGTGTTCAAGAATCTGTTAAATAAATGTCCTTTTGCCATTTGACGGACCTCTATGTACAGGAGTTGGACAGAACACCCCCCCCACACACACACACAGACTCGTGTTTGTTCTTCTACACTTGTGAGGACCTTCGTTAGCACAATACATTCAATAACACTGACTTAACATTAATAACACAAACCAAGTCTCGACCCTCAGGCGTTAAGAGACACACTGTTCTCCCTCTTGAGTTGCAGATCTCAAATTGAACCTCCCAGATTTATAAGGGCAACAACACACGCATTGTCACGAGCTCCAGCAGCAGTCAAACACAGACAGAGACGGGCACCAAAGGAAAAACAAATCTCTGTGTTGACAATAGGGGCTGTTGTCCAGTACAATGAACACATCCTGTCACAGAAACAATTGTTGTGAATCCAGTCGTGACAACACACAGATTGTCTGTTATTATTCCCATTATTAAACGTCATATCTGCATTTGAGGAGGAAACCAGACAATCACACACACAAAATAATTTTCTCTAAAAGATGATTTCCTCCTCTTCCTCTTGCTGTTTGATCAATATTCACTCAACTGTCACAAATGGATGTGTATGTGTGTCTGTGTGTACAAGGTTAAATCAGACTCTACCTGTGTGCGCGGCACAATCGGGAAGAGGTTAAGGGTCGTGGGTCTCTTGGGTCGGTAGGTATCCATGGTAACAGGTGCTGCAGGGTCCTTGGTGACCGGCGGGGGTGCGATGGATGCCTTCAAGGACTCTTTGTCACTGAGGTAACCGTCAGCACCGTCAATGAGCTCCAAATGCAGCATATCTGCCTGGAGCTGTCCAACAGCACCCAGCTCGGCCCTCCCCGACATGCAATTGGTTCCTCGCCTCACATGGCCCTGCAGGGATTGGACGATACAGCCCGTCAGTTGTGTTAGAGAAACAGAAACAGACAAGAGAGAGAAGGAGACTGTGTGGATAGAATGAGGAGACTGAGCCGGCCAATTAGAAGCTGATCTGGCTTCAGCCTGTAACACTCTCACTGCCAACACTGAGCAGCTGAAAGTAGACACTCTTCTGTAGTGAGAATGAGCCCCCTCTGCTACCTCACAGCTTTGTTTCATCATTTTTGTCTTGTTAAATTGTATTATGCGCAGATGGTGCAGGTATAGGATGATAATCTTATATCCTTAATATACAGTTTATTCGTCATTAATTAGTGTTTATTTTAGCTTTTAAGTAGTGACTGATGAATCCTTCCCATCAACATCATGTAATGATGCAAAGTTCTTTCTTTATCAGTGTCATTGTACACAAAGCAGGCAAAAGAACAGCAATACAGAATTAATGAAGAATAGTAAATAAAATACGGAAATGAAAAGGCGAGGGGTTCAATACCCAACAGCTCAAAAATGGGAAGACCCTGAGTGATCATATTCATGTTGCCTAATATAACCTGAGCCTTATGCCCTTTACACTGTCAATGCTTATAGGTATTAAGAATCAGCTAGTGACACAAGTAGTCCATGTCTGCTTGCATCAACTCACTAGCTGTATTCTGGGAAAAGAGCCACTCTCCGCAATGAATTTCACCTTTGCTATGCATACGATTTTGTCTGTATTGCAATAGAAGAGCAGCTCTGAGGGGTCAGGACTGGTGAGGAGGCACTGACAGTCATGAGGAGAGAAAGAAGAGGGATTATAAATAGCTTAGGACATATCTACAGGATAACAGTGCATTTGGTATTGATCTAGTTATTATCTTTTCAAGTATAGCTTCATTCAGTATGGGGAGTATTGTAAGTTGTATATGAGAGATGAACTGCTAGTAACTTTCATTAAGCTCTAATGTATAGTTACCTTGTATGTGGAGTGTAGGGACTCCACTCATTTGATTGTAATAAGTAATTGTGCAGCTACATACTGTTGTTGTCCAAAACATCTGAGTGTTCATTGTGGCTTTGCTGTTAGCTCATATTTTAATAGATCCTGGTGCTGGTGGCCTCCAGTTACATCTACTATACAACATGCAAATTACAGGCAGTGACACTAAGGAGAGGCACAGTCACCCGTTTCACACGCTAGATCAGTTGTTAATTTATGTTGGTGATAATTGAATGGGAAAGGATCTTGAAATAAATGATTCAATTCAATTTGTCTTACTCCTGAACAATGTGTCCTTTCCATAAATCAGCTCAGCTCCTGGCATACAGTAGATCCTCTACACATCACCGGCGTCAACAGTGTTTTTGTACTCACCCCTACTGCCAGAAGGGGGAGACAAATGAGCCCAGGGCTCAGTGACACTTGTGTTCACAGTCACATAGTTTAAGTGCAATGACAACTGGGTTGTTTCTGTATTCAACATACAGAATAACTAATCACTACAGTGTTAGTATTATACTGTAAACATCCCTGTACAACCCTGCTGTCTCCAAACCTCCATTTCTCAAACAAATGTCTTTTTGCGTGTCCTTCGTCCTTTTCCTTTCTTTTCCTTGGTGGGTTGACTGGCAGCATGTGGTAGCTGCCCACATTTCGCGAGCACTCTCCCCGACTGTGCATCTGATAGGCTATTGGCTGTTGTTTGGTTTTGGTAGTGGACAGATAAGTTGGTTAGGTCAGCTAGGGGAGCCAATCAGAAGCATAGCAGTGGGTCGGGTACTCATTTACCTGCCAGTGTGGCTGATTTACACCCCAAACTGAAAACCTATCCACATTTGGTGTTTGGTGTGTGTTCATTTTGGACCCTATTTCTACATGCTGCCATGATGAGGTAAGTGCAGTTCCTTTCAAAATAACCAATAAGTAATCCTATAGTAAGTAAAAATATTGAAAGCGATGGATCTGCATCCAGGTACTTAAACCTGTTAGACTGCAAGAATGTGTAGTTAAAACAGCAAATACCTTCCAACCAGCTGTATGGTAGAAATTGCTGTGTGTATTCCTTTACAAATTAAGCAGAGGGGGTATGAATGTGTGTCCGCAGCAGCATGCTCAGGAACAGAGGATGAATGGAATGGAGGTTAATCCAATTTCACCCGCTGACTGCTGCCTTCATGCACATTTGTATGCAGTGAAACATCAATAACAGATGACATATCGTTCTCTCTTTCAGATAGAAAGAAGGCTGTGCGTATTTAAGAGGGAGCTGCTGAAATGAGTCCCTAGGAAGGCGTAATTGTAAAGTGTTGCCCTATTACAAGCTGAATTTGGAGATGATCTACAGTGAGCACCCTCTAGTTTAATGAGTATATCACATAACAGTCATTCAGATTCAGATCTGTCATCAGTCAGGAATTAATCAACCACATGATTGATGTGTTTTCGTACACAAAGCCCACTATGGGTACGAAAAGATTATTGCTTTTTGTAACGAAAAAATCTAGAAAGATCTTCGAACTTGAGAAATGCTCTCTTGACAACATACAGATGAGAGAGGGTCAATAATTGTCAGGACACAACAAATAATTTAGTATACATGTATACTGCAGGAATAATCAGAGGTCTGTTTAGCGAATGACATTATAGCAAAGCTTCTATTATGTATAATTTCATCATCCTTCCATTCATCAATCAAGCGCCCATAACTCACAACCCCATCATATGAGCTGTCAGAAGACGCTCCTGTCACTCCTCCTCCTCCTCCTCTTTATTGGCAGCTCAATCACAAAATACAACTGTCTTTCTCTGTCTCCAGCCAGCATGGCCTCTCTCCTGCATTATTCCTTTCTTCCGTCCTTTATCCTTCTATTCACCTTTCTCCCCAATGAAGACCCACAACCACTAATTGATCGTGTTTCTACTCGTCCTCTCATGTTTTATGACCTCAATTTACGACTTAAAAGGGACTGGCCCTGTTGCTAGGAGACGAGGGGCTCAGTGAGGATGAGGAGGCCAAGGAGATGCTGCTGCTGCCCCTGTGATGCTGTGATACTGTGATGCTCAGCTCATCCGATCAGAGCAGGCCGAGCAGGGGAATCACACAGTCGACATGTCAAATACAAAAACACGGGACTCACTCTAAACCAGCTGCTAGCTCTATCTGGGTTATCACTACTAATTAAAAAGCAGTATATTAAACAAAAAAATTATAGAGAAAAGTAAGAAAAAACAATGAAATAAAGCCGGAATTTGGTGCAGTGGTGAAATAAATAATCAGGATCCGGTAATATCTCATATTTTGTAGCAACAAAACCAAGAAACAAAATCAACAACAAACAACCAAACCATCACTTGTAATACTATCTGGGAAACACCTGCCTTCAGAGATTGAACAAGATAGTGGCACTAAGTATTTTAATATAATACATGGATATGATGACCATGTATATCATGGAAGGGGCCAGTCATAGTGACAAGCCAAAAAACACTGTACTCTTCCACTGGCCCTTTACAGCCCATCATTTAGTTTCCTGGTCTTATTTCTAGCAGCAGCATTCAGTGTTCTAAAGCTCTGATAAACACTGTGTTTACTACCTGACAAGCACCATATAGCGGACAGGAAGTTAACAATAAGCTGGTGAAGAAAGTGAACATGTAGCAGTGGGGGAAGGCAACCTGTGTTTGCTTTCACTTCCTTCCCGCTCTCTGTAGCTTCCCCCAGGTGGTGCTTCAACTGACTGTCGGATGGGGCGCACATGTCCGATGATTAAATAAAGTTAAAAGCCCAAGTCTTCCGGTGTGGGACCTGCTGGTCTTGCTGCCTCTCGGCCTAGTAGTTTGGGTTTGTGGTGTTCTTTGATTTAATGTCATGGTTGTTTCCCTCTGCTGTGTTTTAAAGCTGTTTCCTGTGTCTGATTCAGGTCGATGGTGGAGGGTATCACAGGAACAGGGCGTGACGAAGCGAATAATATATATATTTTTTCCTCGTCGTTCGTGTAGTGAATGTTAATGTTTCTCTGTGTCTACTTGATGTCATTTTATTCATAATATGATCAAAGCAGATTTTGCTAAACAGCGTGCTAGTGTCCATGGAAAGGCACCGATATCCGCCAATGCAAAAGTATCACTACACAAATTATCGGTAGTTGATGATAAACACAGGGCTTCTCTGTGTTTGTTTGTATTAATGAAGATGCTGTTGTTGCCATGTGTGGATGAGATGACATGAGCAGTATCCATGGGGGCAGCGTACTCACCCCACCACTGCATGTATTTTCAGCTCGGACACATGCAGGAGGTGAGAGAAACGCTGTTGCCATGGAAATAGTTAACAGTGAAGTAGCTGGAAGTGTTTTGCTGGAGCCTATCTTTCTTTCCCTCCGTTCCCCCCCTCCATGCCTGCCTCTGTTTCATCCCTCTCTTGTTCTCTTTTGTTCTCTCTCATCTTTTTCACACACTCTCAAAATCTACTTCCCTCCATCTTTCTGTAATAATGAAACTAGTTGGAAGTAGTTGATCACTGTTGGCATCACAATGTTTTAGGAGTAAAACGTGGTTTCCAAATTCATGTACAGTAAGCGCTCCATATTTTCAACTCCAAATTTACACTTCAAGCCAACAGGGGGCAACGTATCAGCAGAAGGTTTGAGGGTCAACCTAAATACGTCAATCGTAAGAAAGAAGAATTACTAACTTGAGCAAGTGATTGAAACTCTCAAATTACCAATCAAACACTCACCTATGATCACAAGCTTGCGCGTTGCTATATAAGGGAATGAAACCATGCTCATGTAGCATCCAATTCTTTTGCCTCAGCTGCCGGGTGAAGAGCTCCGTAGAGAGAGACAATGAGTCTTGTGAGCCACCATGTGATCACATGGCAATATTACTTTTCAACAAAGTGCATTAGAGACTTCTACGAGGTCTGTGTTTGACCAGCTAATGATATTCACTTCTCTTATCTCCACCCATGCGGTTTCTGAATTACCAGACTTTTTGGGATCTCTGGAATGAGTTTAGAACCTGGTTCTTTGGTTGTGATGTGGGTTTCTCAAAAAGTGCTTGTGGTCAAAATGAGAGAGTCAACTCTTTTCCTGCAAACTCCTGACCCGAGAAGTGCTATCTGAGGAACAGGAACTATATTGTGTTACAATAATAATGACAATGTTTGCGTGATTGGAAGAACATTTGACCTTCAAATGCAGTGTCACATGTATGGTCACTGTTGTTCACACCCTCCCTTAGAAGACATGTTAAATGTCCTCTACTCATGCAGACACCACGCCCGTCTGGGCTGCATGTGGGTTCCCCCCATGTCACCCTCCATTATTGATAAGTGCATCCTGAACACTCCTGGGATGGTGAGCTCACTGCTGAGGTCACCACATGTGCATCTGCGTACAATGAGGGATGTGCATAAAGTGCTCACAGTTCACAGCCCCTTTCCCTCTGAAGCTTCATCATCCCCTCATAAATATTTAAACAGGCCAGGCCTTCTTGTGCACTTTTAAATAGAAAGTAGAGATAAAGCTGCTCCTCAAGTCTTTGTTGAGAGCTGAATTATGACAGAATGAAACAGAGAGCAATCATCTGACTGTCACAGCAGATTCTTTCACTGGTCCTCAGCTCTGATTGCTATGGTGAATCAGCGTGAGAGTATATTTTCCGCACATCTTGTCAAACTCTAAATTCTAATTGCTGTATTGGTCTCTATCACCTCATGAGAAAACCTTACTCTTTAATTATTACAGCTAAACATCAAGGTTCTTTAGCTGGGCAGGTCCTTTACTAGCTTCCCTAGATGCTGGGCTGGTCGAATACATTGGGGTTATAATAGGTAAAACTGTTTCTATGGCCGACTGTTTAATATGGGAGACAGTGGGGGGGTTGTCGGACCAGGGTTCTACACTAACTTTTCCGACTTTCTCAGTTGGTTGCACCAGCACGTTATTTGTGTTTTTTTGGTATTAACGGATGACTTTGTATGCTGATTGATGATGTTGTCATAATTTGCACACCTTAGCTTTGCATTGATGTTAAGTTTAATTGAACATTAAAATATAAACATTGAACTCTACATGTTAAGCTACTCATGGAGCATTTTCCTTCATCATTAGATACAATCTTAAATTATACACCTCCATTCTTCGATACTCCTCGATACTGCACCATCACTCTCATCTAACAGCTGAAAAGTAGTCTGGAGTGGCTCAGGGAATCAGGTCATACATCGGTCCCTGGAGGTTTTGTGTTCCTTACTGTCGTTGTGCGACTTCAATGTTTAAAGCTTATAATTGTGTTCACTCTGTATTAAGTGAAGAGTCTGAGTGTGTATTGTTGCAGGAGACATTGTTTGCTAAAACCTTAAAATCAAAACTGATCTATTGTGCACGTGTTGAATGCCGACTTGATGCCAAAGTGAATGGGAGCTTTTAAAGTGTGTTTAAACCGTTATTGTCGATGTACCCGTGCACGTACAGGCACAGTGACGGCAGAGGACAAGAAATTTTCGCCTTTGGCCAATAGGAAGCTTAAAACATTAAGTGGGACAGATCAGCTGAGCTTCCCTTCATTCAACAAAGAACCTGTCACAGAAGCCAGGTTTTAGTGTTCGGGGACATCCGGTGACTCGTGTTCTGTTGTTGTTACTGTTACTGCTAACAGACCTGCCTCATGTTTACTAATCGAAGAGCCATTTTGAATTCAGATCCCTATGAGGCCTCTGCAAGCCTATGAGTCATCAATACACACACACACACACACACACACACACACACACACACACACACACACACACACACACACACACACACATGGTCTTCAGTATTAATGTGAGCTGGACTTCACCCTCTTGACACGGCTTGATTCATGGAGGATGAGAC
>CAAKHC010003242.1:8374-18760 GCA_901007825.1 Macroramphosus scolopax | reverse complement strand
GGAGGAGGTGGAGGAGGTGGAGGAGGTGCGGTGGCACCACCTGGTGGAAGAGAACAGCACCACGACCTCCAGGACCTTCACATGTCCATGTCCTGCCAGCAGGGAGCAGAAACAAACTATGAAACTAAACAACGAGGCACATTTATGTTGTTATCACAAGACACTCAAACATCTTTAAACAGACGGAACAAAGAACAAGTACAAGGTGGAGAACGTGCTTGAAGACGACCTGCTAGCATATAAATATATACAGATACACAAATGAAAGCAGTTTCCTTTGATTCCTTTTACAGTTTCATATACAGCTTATAAAGTCTTAAACCTTCAAACGTGCAGTGGAAAAATAAAATATTGCATCGTAATAAACTCAAACTTCCACCTGGGAGGTTTTGAGTTTTCACCAGAACTTATTGGAGGTTTGTAACGTGGACCAAAGAACTCGTTACATTTCGGGACAAATCGGTTTAACATAAGAAGAAACCAGATTTATCTCCATGAGGTTTGGTGGAGGTCTCTGCTCTCCGAGTGCCCGTCTGTCAACAGGACGACACAAAGACGATCTGCTCCTGAGTGGAACTGCTGACGGAGGCTGATTGGAGAAGATGTCACCACGGTAACATGTAGTATTGATGGGCTGCGTTCCAGTTCTTATCACTTCTCAGCAGATATGACTTCATGAAATCATCTAATACTTTTACAATCCAGACACATGTGATGGTTTCAGTGGGTGCAGAAGGTGGAGCTTCACCTCTCATTACTTCATCATTCCCTCAACGTCACTTCATATATTTCACATTTTATCTATGAATAATCCTTAATTCAGCTTCTCTTCTTCTGATCATGACAGCAGCTCATCAGACCAGTAGTTTCTTGTACTGGCTCCCTTGGGAAGAATCCGTCTGGCCTGCCTGGCTGTTTGTCTTTGAACTCTGGATGCGACTGGATTTTGTTCTGCTGCTCGACTTGCAGGAACCGGATGATGAGTGGCTGCTGCTGCTGACGCCCGCCATGATCTTCTGACACTTCAGTGCACTGGCTAGTTCTCTCTGGCACTGGGAGGATCCGAAGTAGTAGAGCAGAGGATCCAGGAGGCAGTTCAGACTCCCCAAACACATGAAAACCAGATAGGCTGCGTAGGAGCCCTCCGGAGCGTCTCCGGTCCTCTGGACGTCCTGGTTGAACTGCAGGTAGTGAGCCAGCAGCAGACAGTTTGTTGGCGTGAAACACAGAACAAACATCACCAACACGGTCAGAGCCATCACCACCGCTCTCTTCGTTCTGCGTGAGCGTCCTGGAACCCCACCAGGGACTCTGCTCAGCGACCAGATCACCCGGCTGTAAGACACCACAGTGACGAGCAGAGGCAGGAAGAAGAGGGTGCAGCAGAGAGTGATGAAGTACACCTTGTAGCGCCAGATCAGCTCATCCAAGTGCAGGACATCGTGGCAGGTGGTGATGTTCAACTCTCTCAAGAGGACGGTCTGGTTAGAGAGGACCAGGGGCACCGAGCCGGCGAAGGACAGCACCCACATGGTGACGCAGGCTATGATGGCGTTCTGGGGCCGCCTCCACACCAGGGAGTCGATGGGGTAGACGACAGCGAGAAGCCGATCCACACTGATGCAGGTGATCAGGAGAACCGAGCAGTACATGTTCCAGTAGAAAGCTGCAGTGACCACGCGGCACATGAGAGCCCCGAATATCCAGTTGTTGCCTCCGAAGTGGTAGGAGATCTTGAAGGGCAGCAGCAAGGCGAAGAGCAGGTCGGCGCAGGCCAAGTTCAGCATGTAGATGGCGGCGGGCTTCTTGGGCCGGATCTTGCGGGCAAAGGCGATAACGGCACAGAAATTGATGGGCACACTGATGAGGCAGACCAGCATGTAGAAGGACGGCATGAGGACCGTGGACAGAGGACCCGTGAGGAACAGCAGCGCCTGCTCGGAGACGTCCCGCCTCCTGGTCTCGTTCAGTCTGGCTTCACCTTCATCATCTGAATAAAGGTCCTCCAGGGGGATCGGGTCAACTGTCCCCGACCAGCCATAAAAGGCAAAGCTCCTTCCTCCCCCACTGTCTGGAAGAGAAAAGAAAGATTAGTATTGTTCAAGGTTAGATTTGATACACCAAAAAGAAAGGATCATCAATAATCGATCATCACTACTCTTCTTTGAGAATATAGTTAATTATATCAAAACAAACATGTTCTATTCTACTGTAGGAACGTTCAAAATGAGGTGATTAAAACTCAAATGATCCCAGAAGTTTGAGTGAACATTCGGATCATCGTGAGTTCATCAGAGAAGTTGAAGCTCTTCTCACCGTTCCGGAGCTCGTCGGACGCTGCAGACAGACACACCGGAACCAGAAGCAGAAGCAAAGCTGTTGGAAACATGTTTATGAGTAAAGTCCTTGAAACCAGCAGTTGAAACTCGTCCTGTCCTCCGCGCTGCTCGAGTCCTCCAGGATGCTGCTGCTGCTGCGGGTCATCGCCCGGAGAACGCAGCGGAGGCTCCGCCCACAGGGCGCGTCGACCAATCAGCAGCAGCGGTCTGCGTGGAGGCAGATTCCGATGGGGTGAGGTCACCTCAGGGTCCCTCTGAGACCCGGTCCGGACAGGATCCGGAACAAAAGCTCCCTGGAAGGTTGACGTGTCTGCTAGTAGATGTGGGGCTGACTGGGAGCTCTCTGCCCCCAGACCGACGACTGATCGGGGATCCAAAAGTAATTATGGGGGTCAAAGTCTGAAGGTGTCCGAGGTGGAAGCAGGTCAAAGTTAGTCGTGGTGGTGTTGGTTTGTTTGAAGGTGTCTGCAGACGTTCAATGACTTCAGTCAATGAATTCATTCCAATAATCTCCTCGTGAGGAAACAAGCAGGAATTCATTCATCGGGTGTCGACTGTGATATGAACAACAAGCAGCTCCTGTTGCTGTGAGACACCAGGAACTGAAGCAACGTGTCCCCGGAGACGTCTAAGTGCTTCCGCTGTTGGCAGCAGTCTGATCCATTATCCACCTCAGACAGTTATTCTACTTTATTTACAGTTGACATCTGATAGGACATGAAGATGTTCTCAGCTGGCTGCTATTTCCTGTTTGGTCTCTGTGAACTTCCACACTTGTAAACTCTTGTTGCTTCTCCTCAGGAGATCACATGATATTTGTCTTCTTTGGTGCAGTCGGAGGAAAGTTACCACTGCTGAAGTCATGCGAGCGTTTCCCGATCGGAGGCGGTCTCGTATCTGGACAGCAGGAACTGTTGAGTTGACTCATCATACTCACACTTTGGTCTTCATGTAACTCGCCCAAGATATCCTGACCTGACCTGCCACTACAGTTTGATGGGTGATGATGGGTGATGATGGGTGATGATGGGTGATGATGGGTGATGATGGGTGATGATGGGTGATGACCAGTTCACACATCCAGCAGGTGGAGAGCAGCGTCAGCCTTCAGTATAATAAGAATAAACTTTATTTAAACCGCACTTATCAAGACAAACGTTACATAGATTGTAGTTTTAAAAGATGAACCTGCGTCCGCAGGCCTCAACATCAACAGCGTGACGAGTCCTTACATGATAGAACAGGATGGAAGTTGTGTATCTGTTGTGTATTTCATTCTGCTCAGCAGCTGACCGTCCGTCTGCAGTGGGAGGTGGACAGGAAGGGAACCGGGGGGGTTTCCTCTGAGAACAGTTAGCTGTAAACCTCATCAGTGAGCACCAAGATAAAGCTCAGAGGAACTATATATGTATATCTCTCTCTATATATCAGTACAACATATACAGTATTTGTTATGTTTAGTGCAGCTGGCTGACGGCGCGTCGCTGCTGCAGTCTGATGGATTCGGGTGTTCCTAAACTAACATGAGCTCATTCCTGCATGAAGACGAGGCCGGATACGGACGGAGGGAGATTAGGTCTGAGGCCCAGCAGCTATGGTCCCTGTGCTTTCATATCCTCTCCTTCTGGTTTTATCCCACTCTGGGCTGAGAACTGAACAATGTGAGGAGAAGGAACAAACACACAGCTGAACAATGAACAGCAGAGGAACTCAGAACGACCTCCATCTTCTCTTTCACAGATCAAACCGACTCTCCTGTAGATTCAGTGGTTCGAGGTATTCAAGATTTCCATTGTTCTGCTGTTAAATTAAACTTCGTAACATGAATGTGTGAATGTGAACTTTATATAACCAGCAGAAATAAGAAAACGTCCTTTTAATGGTGTTTATGAAACTGCTGCTGCAATTATGCAGGAATGAGTTTCAGAACAGGAAACCATCTGACCTCATCATCCTCTTATCAGGGAGGTCTGTGGTGATGATGATGAGGATGGGAGGGACAAACACCGACATCAGTTCTTCTAAACACTGCAGCAACCGGGAAACGACCACAGGATGCCGAGACGACAGACATGAAGGGACACGACAAGGATCGGGCGGAGGAGGGAAAGAAACATCGCCCTCTAGTGGAGGAAACTGACAGTTCCTTCTTGTTTACTATTGAATCACTAACCTGAAGGAGTCCTGCAGACACACAAACACCTTCAATGCTTCACACCCTCCTAATCTGTGTGTGAATCTACGGGGCCCGAAACAAGCGTCGCCATCATCATGATGTTATAATCATCATTAGCCTTTTATACGTTGTGCAAACAGCCAATCAGAGGCCAGAACCCACTGGCGGCTGGACACCCGTCCGCAGCTCCGGCCGGGTCCGACACAGATTTAAACATGATGTTTGGTTTCTGTTCTTTGTCAGTTTCATCTCACTCATCTAAATGTTTGTGTGTTCCACATGTAACCTAACAGATCTTAACTTTATCTTTTTAATTCTAATCATATATTGACTAATATTCGGTTCCCAGTTCCTGACGTGTTGCTGAAGTTGTGATGGTATGGAGGCAGCGGGTTCGTCTGGGTCGTCTGTTGTCTGTTCTTCGGTTCCACATCAGCAGTGACGTCACAGCCGGACAGCAAACATCACATGTGGAGTCTGAGAGCAGCGGCCATGTTGTTGAATCTGTGGTTGCACAGTCAAAACATCTCGTCCCACCTCCAAGATCAACAGACGGGGGGACAACAAGACGAAGGTCACATCTGCCACCAGCTGGACGTCCCAGCTCAGAATCAGTGCAATGTGAAAAGAAAATAGAGAGTCCTGAGAGTCTGAGGGTCCTGAGGGTCCTGAGGGTCCTGAAGGTTCTGAGGGTCCTGAGGGTCTGAGAGTCTGAGGGTCCTGAGGGTCCTGAGGGTCCTGAAGGTTCTGAGGGTCCTGAGGGTCTGAGGGTCCTGAGAGTCCTGAAGGTTCTGAGGGCCCTGAGGGTCCTGAGGGGTTCTGAGGGTCCTGAGGGGGTCTGAAGGTTCTGAGGGGTTCCGAGGGCCCTGAGGATCCTGAAGGTTCTGAGGGGTTCCGAGGGTCCTGACATTAGAACCTGATGGCCTTCACATGTGACTCATCGTTCCCTGTGAGGAAACAGACACACCCACTTCCTGTTTGGGTCTCTGAGTCACCGCCGGCTGAAGGTCTTTCTGAGCTACATTATGACCGTTTATTAAAGTAACTGTCAGCAGCAGAGCCGACGTGTCGGGACGCTCTTATCTCCTCCAGGCAGATGTTTCCGTGTTCCTCCAACATGCCTCTTTGAATCTTTGACCTCACTCAGCATCTCTGGGGGAAACATTCCAAACCGGTTGGGAGTTTTCCATCTGAACCTGATCGTATCCTGGAAGTTAAATCATCAGGGGAGAATCTATGCAGACGAGTCTGGACAGGCGCTGAGTGAAGAGGTGCTTCTTCATTCTCTGTGTCTTCATGTGGAATCCTTTCAGATGAAGTAAATACAGAAGGATACGAAGGTGAAGAGGAGCGTCGTCCAGCCACCTTTGAACCTCATAAACAGAGGAAGGTGCAACAGAAGGACGAAGGTCGTCTGAGGGGAAGTCGGACTCGCCCTGCATGTTAAAACAGAAAGCTGACATTCCTCCCTGGCAGGTTGTTTGTTGTCCTCTTGTTGGTAGGAGGTGTCGGAGGTGTCTGCTGCCCCCCCGGCCAGCAGCAGAGCTGACAGACGACGACATGTGAGGCTGAACGTCCAGAACCACAGAGGACGAAGAGGAAGAAGAAGAATGGGGAAACTTCTGTTCTTCCTGGTGTTGGTTCTCTGTTTCAGTGGAAGCCTCCAGAAGAAAGGTAGGAAGATTTAAGATGTTTCTTCACTATCAACTGTTCCTGATCCGAATATAATCTGGAGCTTCAGACAGACGAGCCGGTTCCAATGAACAACAACAGGATTGTTCCACAGATGAGAAGCATCACTTAGTAACTGTTGTTGTTGTTATTTTTTGATTATTTGTGAATGTTTTTCACTTCATGTGTGAGAATAAAGTCACAGAATGAAATGATGTTGTGGGTCGTCGGTTGGATCAGAGCAGGTCTATGAACAGCAGCTAGAAACGTCTACAAACTCTACAAGTGTCTGATTTTGATCAACTTATTTACTGACCTTTAAATGTTTGAACTGGATTTGTCATCGGGTGATGTCACACACACACGCTGCCGTGCAGTCAATGTGTGTGTGTGTGTGTGTGTGTGTGTGTGTGTGTGTGTGTCTTCAGTTATATTGATATATTACCAGCCCGGATCAGACAGAAGAGATGTCGATTAAATAATAATGATGTAAAATAAAGACTATAACTCTTGTTGACTTGTTGTTTTGGTCTCAGGGAGGAGGAAACACAAGCAGCACACCAACAGTTCTGCGGTGGACTTTGCTCGGCCCAGAACGTTTCAGGGCCACCAGGTCTTGCAGAACCGGACCCCGATCATGCTGGATAGAACCCGAACCCGAACCCACCTCCCAGCTCATTCCCCTCCGACGCTGCAGTTACTAGGCAACAGCTCAGCAGGATACCTCAGTGGTGTTGTGAGCACCAAGGTCATCCCCGTTATTTATATGTTTGTTGTTTGTGTCGGGATCCCGGCCAACGTCGCCATTCTGTCCACGCTGGCCACGAAAATTAGGAAAGTGTCCTCTGCCATCCTCTACTGCAGCCTGGCCGTCTCCGACCTCCTCCTCCTCCTCTCCCTCTTCTTCAAGGCTCACTACCATCTCCATGGAAACCACTGGGTGCTCGGAGAGGCTGCCTGCCGAGCGGTCACCGCTTGTTTCTATGGCAACCTCTACTGCTCAGCCCAGACGCTGGCTTGCATCAGCATCAATCGCTACCTGGCGGTCGTGCACCCGTTCATGTACAAAAGTCTCCCCAAGAGGTTGTACACCACCTGGGTCAGCGTGGTCACATGGGGGGTGTTTGGTGCTGCAGTCGTCCCAGAGCTCCTGGTGCAGCAGAGCTACTGGCTCCCTGAGCTGGCCCGCATCAGCTGCCATGATGTCCTGCCTGTGGACGCCAGCTCTCACACCTTCCTGCTCTACTACAACCTCATTCTGACCACCTTCGGCATCCTGGTGCCACTGCTGGTCACGTTTGTGTGCTACGTCCGGATCATCTGCGAACTCAAGCGCTCGCACTTTGACTGGACGATGTACATCAAGGCCAGCTCGCTGGTGTTCGTCGTCTTCGTGGTGTGCTTCGCCCCCGCCGGCCTCCTGCACTTCCTGCACTACGTGCGACTGTTTGTGGATGGAACAGAGAGTCTGTACGTGTTCTTTAATGTGTCTGTGTGTCTGTGCTGCATGCACGCCTGTCTGGACCCCTTCCTCTTCCTCCTCATGTCCAAGTCAGCAGGCTCCAGGTTTTACTACAGCGCTGCGAAGGGCAAGAGCCTGAGCACGTCCATCGGAGACAGATGAATAAATGATGCTAGAACACAAAGCAAAAGGAGTTCAACTGTGTTCATGTCGAACAAGCAACTCCTGAGCCCACTTAGAGATGGAGGTGTGAGGGTGGAGGAGAGGAGGGAACCCGGGGATCTTTAGGACCCAGCGTGACCTGAGCAGAGTAGATTCCAAATTTAAAAAGTGTCAGAACTGTGAATGTGAGCTGGTTCATTCAGTGTGAACATGCACTGAGTGTGTTACAACTGTAATATAATTAACATCATACACGCGACAGGTCTGGTTTTAATAACGGTGACATGTGTTGCTTTCAATATCCTCGAAGCTTGAAGGGAAACCAACATTATTTTGTGGTTCGACTGCGTCTGCAGAGGAAATGTAGCTGGAGATCAGATGATAATGTGAAACTGTAATAAAATACTGTTGTAAAGAAATAATATGTGTTGATGTAAAGAGAGTCGGAGCAGATGTTAATACTAGTTAATATAATAATATAATACTAATACTCTGTTAATATTCACTGCAGAGAACATTTAGATGATTTACTTTGTAGTATAAAGTAGAAACATCTTATCGATTTCTACAAGACATTAAAACCTTTAAATGTAAAATACAGTTTTGTCTCTTTGAATCCTCAAATGCGCACACACACACACACACACACACACACAGACACACTATAAAGAACACAACAGGTTCCGACTAATGCAGTTGTATGTGTTAAACTCTCACCATCATTAAATACTGATGTTATTCAGTGTATTTAACATGTAACTACAGTGTCAGATAGTAAAGTACATGATGGACTTGTGTTTATTCAAGTCAAGTACCAGGTACTTGTGGTAAAGTCTCTTTTATACCTGCAGTATTCAACCAAGCAGCATCGAGCCTGTGACTGTGTGACCGGCGCCCCCTGCTGGTGAGAGTGAACGCAGCCGTACTGGGACAAACCAAACAAAGAAGCCCACAGCTGTTCAAATGAAACTCTTTATTCAACATGTTGACACCATCTTCTTACACTGCGTTCACTTTTCTTATCAAAATAAATCATATCAGGGACAGACGACCTCCACTCAGAGGTGGGTTTGACATCTTGTACTACTCAGTCGTCCCGCCATCAGCACGTCTCGTCACAACGACCATCGGTCCACAACACGCGAGAATGGACGTTCACCCGTCCCCCTCGAGGAGGGACAGCGAAGACACCGAAACAGAAAGGTAACCAACACACAACAGGGTTCACACAGTAACACACATGCAGGATTTATTCATGGGGGGAGTTTGTGTTGGGAGGAGGGGACGATGCAGACGGGTGGAGATACGGCATCTCACATTTACATCCTCCTCCTGTATAAAGACGTCATCTTAAAAGAGAAATAGCTGCGTATCGGAGGTCTTGTGCTGCAGTTAGTTTGTCTTCCTGGAACGAGCAACCAAACATGGATGAAGACTGAACAAATGAACCCAATGAAACATGTTCATTGTTACAGATCGACCTACTGTGACACACTAACACGAGCACGGACGTTGTAGCAGCAGGAGCTCCCTCCATCGGAGGCTGGAAAGGGTCCATGCACCCAAAGGAAGAATAACCATCCCACTTATCTCTCGTGGAGTCCAACCATGCAGATGTTGTTGTGTTTTTACATGAAGCGTCAACCTGACGCTGCACCGAAGCCACCGGGAGGTTGTATGGTTCAGGTGGTTCAATGATCCGTTGGGGACAGAAGACTTCTGTCATTCTGTCTTCACCACCCTCCTGTTCAGATTAATTCATGCTGCAGTTCGTGATGTCACAGTGGAATTCTCACTAACAAGAAAGGTAAAGCTTCTTTAACACATGTAGAGTTCATGTTCCTTTAACCAACACCAAGGTTTAGATGTTTGCCTCATATTTAGGCTCTTTAGTACTTAAACAAACTGAGGTTGGAAAGCTGCTGCAGCCGCGAGCTGCTGGACGGCTGCTTGTGACCAACGATTATTCGACCGTGCAGGGAGACGCCACGTCAGATCAGTGCAGCTCTAAAACGTGCGGTTCTGTCTGACGCCTCAAAACCGACTGACATCAGTAACAGACTCCTGGACAAGCATCTCCGAACCTCTGAGGAGCCACGGCGGTGCTGCTTCTCTCATCACACCTGAACTAAACGTGAGTCAGTCTTTCTAGGAGTAACGTTCCAGTGCAGATCATCACAGACGCCCCTCCCAAGAAGGTTATCAAGCTGGAGAAGAAGATTGTTTCTAGAAAAACTGAAATGTATTTTGTCAAATGTTTTGATCGGCAACGGGCAGCTGGTGACGACAGGTGACGACAGGAGGCTGTATCAGAGCTAAAGGAACTAACGAATCAGTTTGTCTGCATAGCTGGACACATCTGGAGGGAAGTGATCTGGGTGCATTAACCCTTTAGACATGGCTTTAATTTCACTTCTTAATGAGGTTCAAATCCTCCGAAAACAGCAAGTCTCTGTTTATACAAAGGTCTGGACACACACACACACACAGACACACACACACACACACACACACACACACACATATTATATAAAAGGCTCAGCCAGAGCAACTCACTGTACATGTTTGTGTGTGTG
>CAAKHC010003235.1:0-14539 GCA_901007825.1 Macroramphosus scolopax | reverse complement strand
TAGTAGCTACAGAACATGTACTATGCTGTGTAAACTGGACTGGATCACATAGTGTTTAAACTTTCTACCTTAACCGGTGGCTCCCAGCCACGTACCGGCAGCGATCTACTGCCAGATTGATGCCTTTAATTTACGGGCCGCTACAATATGCATTTCTACGGTTGTTTTCCATCATGACGATGTCTCACAAACTGTCTCCTTGTAAACGATGGACGGAGTCCTCTTTAAAACAATATGAACGGGGTTTATTCACAACAAGGTTGGTGCTACAACAACAGGTGCTGTCTCTCTTTGTGTCTACCGTAATTACCGTAATGGCGGCTCTTGGCCGCAGGTACATTATGTTACCGTATATGACTTCGCTCTCGTAATGACCGTCTGTCTCGCTGTCCTTCTGTCTCTCGTACCACTCGCGGTTCCACTTTTACTTTTTAGCGCTGTTTTCCGCCTCCGGAGGACTTTAACCCGTAAAATCCATAGATTTGGGATTTCCCCGATTGGTCGTTAGCTGGAAAAATCCGTAGATTAGCCGCACCGTTATATAAGCTGCAGGGTCGGAAAATGGGGGAAAAAGTAGCAGCTTATAGTCCGAAAAGTACGGTATATTCTTCCCCAGGAGCTGAAGTTCTTTCACCTCAGTGTTACAGCCCTATAAGGCCATAGTGTGTGTGTGTGTGTTAAACCCTCTGTCAGTGTTTTCAGTGCTGCGTGGTGAATGAAGGTGGGAATGGCAGTGGAGTTCGGAGGAGTGGCGTGGAGATTGGGGACACACCTGGACCTCCTTCCCTCAAATCAACCAGCCACTATTAAATCCTGGGAAGAACAGCCCACACGCTCTCTCTCTTTGCCATGGCACCACCACTTGCTGAGACCCTTTTTGTAACTGTTGGAGTCAATCTAGGGCATTTTTAGCTCGGAGACTTTGTTTTAGTATACTCACAAACCCTTCATCATTGTAGTCAAACAGGGAAGCTGGTAGGGGTGTGCTGCCATTTATTTTGTTCCCCCTTTTTGAACCTGCTTTTGCTAAGTTAGGGAGCTTAGATTGTACTTTTTTCTTTCGGTGTAGTTTAGACTGTTTTCGTTTCAGGTAGGAGGTATTTTGGCGTTGGCCACCCTGACGTTTGTGTTTTCCCTGTTTGTTTATTCCCTGTAAATTTAAGTCAATAAATTGTATCCTTTTTTGAGACCCTGGGTTTGTGGAAACTTTAAAATATGTTGCTACCTTATGGCCTCTAGACATCGATAAGTTCGTAACACACATTGTATAGAAAAATGCCAAGTAGCGTCATGCCACTCTATCTCCCAAGACATAGCAATAAAAAGCCCACATTATACATGCTTCATATAATGAATGGAATTATGTTTTGTTTTTTGTGTGTGCGTTAGTTTATTACATATGACTTTGAGCAACATGTATCTCTAAAGTGTTTCCTTTCCCACCTCATCTCACAGACTTGCTGTCTTTTGGAATATTCAACTATGTTGGTGGAATTCTGCATACCAAATTGACACCTGGTATTCTGTTGCAACAGAGAAAGTTGGTAGCATTGGAGCTAAAAGCTAGCCTAGAGCCCAGTAAAGTGCAAAATATAGTCACACATAGTACTTTTTTGCAAAATAATTTAGAAATATTTCAGTTTGGTAACCTTACTTCTCATCATCCAGTGCCATGAGGATGCTCTCCAGTGACTCTTTAGGCAGTCTGTCTGCAGCACACACAGCCTCTCCCTTCAACCTGGACAAATTGACCCATGTGGTAAGATATGGGAATTATTCAGGAATTGCTTTGTGTTACAGAATGGAAGCCAAATAACATGAGATGACAAAAAAAGCAATCCTCTCCCTGTGTTACCTGCTCAGACTCTTCTTAGCCCTCAGAGTCTGTGAAAAAGCAGGTTTGGCAGGTAATGATGGCATTGAGTCTACAGGAGCTGCAGCTGGAAGCGACGGCCCAGGGTTGGATCTGGGAACGGAGGGTGATGGATCAGGCTTTGGCACTGCTACTTCCTTCGCACCACCAGCATCTTCTCCACAGTGGGGGCAAAACCTACAATCCTTCAAGATGGAGGCACAGTCCTTGTGAAAGCGGTGGGAGATGCTGCCGTACGGCTGGCACTCCATAAAGGAGCCCTGAGGACAGATGAAGAGAGCATGTGGTTCGGCAGTTGAAGCGCTTGCAACAAAATTACCTTTAGATATTAATTTACCATTTGGCAAGTCACTTCAAATGGGGGTTCATTGTTTATCAGTGTACCACTCACCGCTCTGCAGAAGAGCCCACAGCCTGGGCAGCATTGGTGCTTGACCATGCTGGCCCTGTGATCCTCACATAGAACCAGCAAGTGGACTGTGTTGGAGGGTCGCATCATTTCTTGCCTCATCACACGTCTCCCACAACGACTCACCTGTGGAGTGAAAAGAAGTCAGCCTTGCTCAACCTTTTTTTGTATGACCTAAGCAATGCAAACAAAATGTCCTTTTTTAGGCTTCAACAGGGGCTTAATCTCTACAGAAGGTAAGATAACAAACTCTAAATTTAACTTTGAAAGCTGATCTGAAGTCTAAGATGGTAAACTCTCAATCTTTTACAGCCTGACATAGGTGTCAGCTAAGACTGCTAATCAATATTTAGAATCATCAACTTATCAAACGTGTGGTTTGATGAAGGTCTGACCATGTGGAGCTAATTTATAATGTTTTACTGTCTAATGGTAAATGACCATAATGCACGGTGCCTAGGCGGCGAGGCTGTGTGACTAAGACAGAAATGCCTCGCAATTTAACGTCGCCAAACCCTCTACTGTACATGGACCAAGTCCGAGGATGATCCAATAAAATCCCTAGGAGGAGGAGTTTAAGTGCGATGAGCCAGTTTTGTGTCTCTAAGTCAATCATAGTGCAGGTAATAATTTTTTTTTTATTTTGTAGGTGGCGCTATTGAGACGGAGGAACCAAATTGATGGCGGCGTAACATACAGGCCCTGTGACAAAAACTTTAACCCTTCACAAAGAAGAATTGAACGTGCCCTCGCATCCCGCACGCGTCTTTGTTTATATCAATCACCATGTTTTTAGTGTCGCAATTTAACGGCGCATAACCCTCTTCTGTACGTGGACAAAGCTTGAAGATGATTTTGTCCCTGCATGACAAATTTGCCCAGCAGGATTTGTGTGTTTCAGTCAATCCCAATGCCAGTAGTTGTTTACAGATTTTGTAGGCCCTATTGACATTTGTGAGCACTTGTGTTTCATACCCATATAATAATATGTAATATTTTGCCAGGACAGAAGTATTAGATCACAAGTTTTTGAGCAAGTTTAGACGCTCAAATTTGCATTAGCGAAGGGATAGAATTCCCTAATTTTCAAATTTTGTTAATAATGTAAAAATGTTTGTTAAACAGTTCTTCCTAATTCAAGCCATGATTGTATATTTCTATAGGGGTTCATGACCTTGTATCATAATTACAAAAAATGTGACAGGAGCAGAAAACACCCAAACCGCTTGGGGTTCAGAGGATTAATTAAAAGGCTGTTATCACAGTGCATATTTTACCATTCCATCCATGCTCTCCATGGCCATGCAGGTCTGATCCAGTGAAGACAGGCTGCCTCCGCTGTGAGGAGTCTCCATGCGACAGCAGCACAACGGTAAATACTCAGCCAGGTCTGTTTCTGTCACCTCAGCAAGCGCTGTTAAACCTGCACACAGACATCTTGTTATTTCCACCCATGTACAAGAGGAGAAACTGGATTTTTATGAAAAATCCTGTCAGTCAAGATTCTGTTATCACCTGACAAGGAAGGTGAGAGCAGCTCTTCCTGAGCTTTCAGGTCCAGACAGTCCAGAGCCAGCTCCGTGTATTCAACATGGTTGCCATGACCGGACGCCTCCATCAGGGATTCATTTGAAGGTGGCTTCAGTGTCTTTTTCAGAATCCCTGATTTCCCATCCCGGTTCCTTTGCACATTGCTGCATAGTTCTTCTTTCTGATTGAGAAGAACAGCAAATTTACATCCACATAAACTATTTCATTTTTACTTTTTGTTACGGCCTGTGGTGCCTCCAGGTGGCACGAGGCTGCCTTGTATGTTTAACCCCTTGTTACAGGTCCAGAGCCTCCAGCCCCCGCCCTGCTCCAGCATTGGCAGCGTTGGAAACAAGCTCGGACGCCGCCCTCATCACCAGCTGTTACTTTCCTGTGTAGTATTTAAGCTCCCTGTGTTTGACCGCTCACTCTTTTTTGACACCCTCTCAGCATACACTGTGGTTTGTATGGTATGGTAAGGTCCAGGTCTTGGGACAGGCTAGATAGAGGCCTCTGTACATGGCCACACGTAGATAACTTCTGTGTATATACACCAGGTTAGAGGGGGTACGGCCTATGTAGTTCTGGCTAGAGTAGACTAGGTATTCAGGGACTGCTGCTACTCAGGGTTTTGGGGGGTTAGTTAGCGTGGTAAAGCTTTCTTTCTTTTCCTTAGCTGGTTTTCATTTGTTTGGCCTACCTCCACCAGGTCCCTTGTCCTGTTTCCTGAGGTGTTGTTTAAGTTGTATGTTGTGCTCCTTTGTGTTCAAATACACTTCAGTAACCATCATTCTCGCCTGTGTTGTGTCCATTCTTTGCTCCAGCGCACATAAGATCCATTTTAACCGGTTCTGGTTACCACTGTTACTTTCCCTTCTACCCCTAGACGCTGCGGGCTGTAACAGTGCGGTATCGTGTGGTATCTTGTGTGTACTGGAGCGAACACATGGTGCTGTGTAGTAATTGGTGTGTGTAGATTGCAGTGGAGTAGTCAAGTACAACACGGACGTGTCTACAGTAGTACACCTTTATTGTAGTGTCTTGTAGTGCATGTTAAATAGTGAGTAGTGCATAGAGCAATTAAGCAGGTTGGAAGATGGCTTTGACTGTTTTGATTTGGAGGAGTTCGTTAAGTATAAAATTAAGCTGATCAAATTGTACAAGTATGTAATTTCATGACAAAGAAGAAATGTTTGGCAACAGTGATAAAATAAAATCTGTGATCACACAGATGAACACATCTTTGAGGTATTATGTAAACAAATCGAAAAAGGAAGCAATAACAAAAAGTGTTGTGTACGGTTTATATTTTTCTTCTGTCTATATCACTGCACATAGCTACTTTTATCTATTAAGAAAATAAAAGCAGTCAGATAATCTGAACTCACATCTTTTTTAGAATGTGCTTCTAAAATCTGACTACAACAGGCAACCATATGAAAAGCTGCATCATTTAAATACCACTATGTGTGTGTCCCACCTCAGTACATAATCGTTACATAAACACATTTAAGGGCTATTTGAATAACTTTACTAACGGACTACATTACCTGGGCTAATGGAGTCCGGGCTTTGGACTCCATTACTATTTGGACTCTAAGAAAATGTTCTTAGACATAGAGGGGATTAAAGTTGTTTAATGTCATGTATGTTTGTCAGGCGATCTCATTTGTTACTCTTAGAGTTAACGCCTCTTTTCTAATGTTGATCTCTGACTGACTGTGTAGAAAGTGCAGTGTACTATGTTCATCTCACAAAAGGTAAAGATCTTGTCATCACATTTCAAAGGGGTGCTTTCCACTGATGCCTTTTTTGAAGATCAACTTAAAAATAACTGTGCTCCAGACTGTGTGGGTGCTGCAGAGCCGTAAATGCGGAGTTCTGTGTTTGTTGTGCTGTCAACATCAAGTTATGAAACATTTGACATGATTTTTGTATTGATTCATAATTGTCAGTGTCCACATTTTGATGCATTTCACAATCAATAACTTTCCATACCTCTACCAGATACATTGACATTGTCATTGGAATGTTTATAGCAAAGGCGTTGTTCATAAGCAGCAATGAACCATCAGTTTATTATTATCTTGTGACTGGTATACATTAAACGTCCATCATTGCTAAATTAAAATGGTTTGATAAGTACAAAATGTGTTTCTGGTTGGAGTTTAATTCTTAGAAATAATGGTTTAGAACCAGGCTGTAGTAGTTCACCAGAGAAGATCTGTGGTTTTTCCATACGCCAAATTACATTCTTTTGAAGAGTATCTGCCAATATTGCGACATAAGAACTTTTTACTCCCTTAAATCAGTATCAGAGCAGACTTAGGGGAGTAGAAAAAAAAAATGGACTTGCCTTCTCCTGTTGTTTAAGAGCCTTTGTCTTTTTCTTGGGGACCAGGTTGTACAGTCCCATCTTCCTTTTCTTCCTCTTCACAGCTAGCATAAGCACACATGATGAGGTATGAAGGTAGCCAGCGGGAGAAATACAAGTCATGAGCACAGGAAATGAAGCCGGGAAATCTTGTTACCCACTACAGTCTATAATATTACATCAATTCCCTCCTGTTTGTTGTGTCTTGTACTAGATGACATCACGATTAATATTTTATTTGTAAACCTTTTATAATTCCTCTTTAAAATTGGAAGTAACTGTCACTAAACATGTATTGCTAATGGGCTTTGGTTCAACCATTATTTATATCACAGACCAATTTTCACCAAACTTGGTTTAGGGGAAGAACCCATTACATTTTGGGGCAGGGTGAAAACAGCATTGGCTTTGTGTTTTCATATCCTCCACAAACATCTTTCTCTACAAATAAATGTAGTTGCCTTATGGTCCCCACAAGTTTGTAGTTTTATCAGTATGTATGGAGTTTGCAGTATTAAAGCTGTTTTGTGGAATTATTTTCAGACTGTTTAGTCTGTTTCAGCCAGATCATGATTACATACAAATGGTTTTGGGGACTTTTCAGTCTTGGTGCAGGTTTGCAGTCTCAGATTGCTCTTGTAGTTTCATTCGAAGTCTGTAACCAACTAACCTGACTGGGATTTGGTGGAGGTGGAAAGAGCCCTTTCATCATCGTTGCCTTTCTGGTCGTGAAGAAGCTCTATGTTAGCAGGTGGTGCAGTTTTCAGTGTGTCGGTCAGGCTTGATTTCACTGCCTTCCTGACAAAGTCCTTCGGAGGGGACAAGGCAACATGCTTTTCTTATTTATCAGAAAGGAGAAAGAAGAAGGCAAAAACAAACAAAGAAGCTAAACAATTACCATACTTTTCGCACTATAAGACGCACCTGATTATAAGCCGCAGAAGCTAAATTGAATGATTTGTGCATATATAAGCCGCACCGGACTATAAGCCGCGTTTTTTTTTATATTTAATTACCGTTATTAACGTTTGTTATAGGGAGTGTTGTAGGCAACACACCTCCAGTGATGGTATGACCCAGCAGCATTGTGTGTGTGTGTGTGTGTGTGTGTGTGTGTGTTACGTCCAGCCCACCTGTTGAATACAGTGACACCGCTAGAATATACACTGTCTCGTGTCTCTTTATTACACACTCAAACAACGTTTTCAACTGTTCCCATTCAGCAATAGTAGCTACAGAACATGTACTATGCTGTGTAAACTGGACTGTATCACATAGTGTTTCAGACACACAATAAACTTTCTAATTTACCATAAACGGTGGCTCCCAGCCACGTACCGGCAGCGATCTACTGCCAGATTGATGTCTTTAATTTAAAAGCTGCATCATATTGTAACGGTCTCATAACATGGAGGCAGAGAGGGTTTATATCCGTCTTTATTGGAATATCTCCGTATAACAAAGAACACTCACGTAAGAACAGTCAATCACCGGCACCACACACACCTCAACACACGTCACTTCCCCCTCACGTCCCGGAAGTCCCAACACACAGTCAATGTCCTAGCTTGACACACACTGACGGGCCGCTACATATGCATTTCTACGGTTGTTTTCCATAATGACGATGTCTCACAAACTGTCTCTGTAAACGATGGACGGAGTCCTCTTTAAAACAATATGAACGGGGTTTATTCACAACAAGGTTGGTGGTACAACAACAGGTGCTGTCTCTCTCTGTGTCTACCGTAATGGCGGCTCTTGGCCGCAGGTACATTTTGTTACCGTATATGACATCGCTCTCGTAATGTCCGTCTGTCTCGCTGTCCTTCTGTCTCTCGTACCACTCGCGGTTCCACTTTTACTTTTTAGCGCTGTTTTCCGGCCTCCGGAGGACTGTAACCAGTAAAATCCATAGATTTGGGATTTCCCCGATCGGCCGTTAGCTGTAAAAATCCATAGATTAGCCGCACCGTTATATAAGCTGCAGGGTCGAAAAATGGGGGAAAAAGTCGCGGCTTATAGTCCGAAAAGTACAGTAATTAAATCGTCAATATATATAATGTTATATTTGTGGTTAAATGGTTGTATGATGCAAAAATTGCAATTGGGAGCAAAATTGCAGAGGGATCATCACAGTATTTCATACAAGAACCTCAAAGTTAAATACATACCAGGAAATATGTACTGAATTATGTATTTTTCAATAATACAATACAAAATGTCACAATTCTGAAGCAAGACCTCTGGAATAAGCATCTGTCCTTCAGAATGAAAAACAGGCAATTTACATAATGCAGTGTTCAATTTGCATAGAACTAGAAAGAATTAACAAAATATACTTCAACAACTTTTTCCGTCTTACCAGCAGAAAAATGACGTACAAACTATGCAACAGTCAATACTAAAATACTTCAATATGAACCAAGACTGGTTAAATTGTTGTTCATCTACGTGACCATTTTTGCAATTAAAGAGAAAAGAAAAGAGCCACAGGGGCAATATGACAAATGTATTGGTATTTATATTACTCTTATCAGTACATAAGAATATTTTCTAATAAAAAAACATTATTATTACTATTATTTGAGGGATGGATTAACTTTTACGAAGTAAATTTTGCTTCACTAGTTCAATTACAGTGGATGTGATTTTAGCTACTGTAGCTGCAGTAGTTTCTTAATATCAAAGAAGGGTCATTTACGTCATTGATCTGGTCAAAAGACTGTTCGAATGTCCAGAATCCTTCAAAATCTACCAAAGACTGGAACCTCCATCCAAGCCCTTTAGTCCTTCACCACTTATGATGTCTCAAGAAATATAAGATGCAATTCATTTTGGAAAATATATTTCTCCTCTCGATAATTAAATTTAAAAACAGTAAATATGTCAATGAAAAAAACCTCACTGACTTTATTTGTTGGCATGGGAGCAGAGGTGGACAGAGTACTGAACTTCTTAACTTCAGTGAACATTTTGTTTCGTTGTCACAGTGACCTTAGTGAAAGTATGAAGTTCTCAGCATTTCCTACACATATGTTGTCAATTATGAAACCTGTGTAGAACAATTTTGGGCGAAATCTTAATCGCAGAAGAACATTTATTTGTAATTAGCAGGTTTAAGCTTTAGATTGAAAGCTTTCGCTTTTTCAGCTAGTCGCTGTCTAAGTTGGGAAGGACTCCTATAATACAAGCAATGCACAATGTTTTAGCAGACAGTGGTGATGAGGAAGAGACTCCTCCAGTAGCTGTTGTGGGGTTTTTTGTGTACTTTTGTTTCTTTGCAAACAGTTTCATATCAACTCATATTCTTTTTACTTCTTGAATGGTAGCAATCACAGAAGATACAGTGTTAACTGCATCAAATACCTCCTTCCATGCCTTTGATCTTGCTGTTCCTGTCCCACTAATACTAGCACTAGTAAACAAAACAAAAGGTTTTAACTCTACATCAAGTAAAATGACTTCAACGACACCCTCTGAGAAGTTATTTTTTCTTGCCCTCTTAATTTGCGCCATGTTCAGAGGCAGACAGAATGCACCCTAGTTATCATTACCTCCTTATATGGTGGTAATTGTCAATTCATCTGCGGGGATGTAAGCTAATTTACGATTGATTGGCTTTCATGAACATAGAAAATCTGATCAAATCAGAGTTTGCCGCAGCATTCATGAATCTGGTGTGGGTTTTATTACCAAGGTTTATATGCAAAAATACTCAAAATTTACATAAATTTAATGAAGGAGACCCAAAGACTTGCGCAGGCCAGGTATATTAAAAGGCCACGAAAGTTTAAACGGGGACCCATTCTGGCATTTTTTTTTACTGTCTGAGAGAATGACGTCATTTCCTCTGTGATCAATTGATTAGAAGAGTCTCCCCACCTCCCACCACAAGTAGGACCAAATATTGTGGGAATGCTCATAAAATGCGAAAGATTGCAGTCTTGTGCAAACACACAAAGTTCCACAAAGTAAAGAATTTGGGAGAGAAGAATAAAGCAAAGATGATGGAGCACCAGACTGGAAATGTAAAAATACCAGTAGTTCTGAAGAAGAAGCACAGCCACAGAAAATGAACAGCAAAACAGATGTCATAGCCTATTCAAAAATAGCATCAGTGGTGTACTTACTGTTACAAACTAAAACGATGCATGAGACTTGTTCAGTGAAAGCTGGATCATGAGAAGGGCGCCAACTGATAGAATTTGAAAATTTCTTCAATTGAGAAGAAATGTGTCGCAAGAACGTTTGGTGAATGAGGCCCAATGTTCTTGGACGGCCCTCGGCTTTAACATTACTGATTTAGAACATCTCCTGACACCCAGCATACAAAAAACATTTGAAACTCATTAACTTTCGACAGGTGTTACACAACAACTCTGATTGTTCAAGCATAGTAGATATTTTAAATAAATTTCCTGATCTACCCAGTGTCACATAAATTGGGCAATCCTGTCCTATCCACAGCCCTGGGAGGATGAGGGTAATACCCACCCCCCTAGAAAATGTTTAGACAGACTGAGTGTATGATTTTACCTTGACACCAGTTGTATCTGCTTTATCTTCTGATGAGGCCTGAACAAACCCTGAACAGGAGGTTTGGTCCTTTGAGCTCCCAGCAGCAGCAGCAGCAGCAGCAGCAGCAGTGACTCTCTCCCTGATTAGTGAAGCAGTCAGTTGTCCAGATGTGCCTAGAAACAGGCATCCAGTAGAAGCTGTCTCTGATCGTTTCCTGCGGATGGCTGCACTACTGCCGACTATGGACGAACTATGGAAGGGTGTTGCCTTCAGCGTAGGACCACTCTGACTCTCAGAACCCGGAGATGTCAATAAGGGACTTCGTGGTCCAGGCCCATCGCTGGCTCTACTGGGATCCATGACTTTGTCCTATCGACTGTGGGGGCCTGATGAGATAAAGCGCGTTAACTTTACGTTATTCTTTACACATGTACATAATCATACTTGGAAACGTTTCATCACCAAATACTAACTTGGGAAATATTTATTTGCAACATTCTATTTCTAAGACAATAACGACTACACTAAAACTAAAGTTATCAGACAATCGTCTCCCAGTGAGATTTAAAAATGTAAGAAAAGCAGAACAAAGCGTAACTCGGAGCACCGGCAGCCATTTAAATCAAACAGAGAGCGTGAAAAGTTGCAAATACGCAAACGTTATAACGAGGCGGATATAAAAACATTTGCGAAGCAGTCGGGGAGTTTCCTACCAGCAACAGCTGAATACTGCAGTTGAACCAAAAAGAGCTGTGGACTTACCACACAGGAAGTAAGTACTTTATACTTCCGCCCCCACCCGCAGCTTCTTATTGGGCCTTTCTCCAACCGGACCACCTCCACTCCAACACCCGATGGAGCGAGCGCTGTTTGTAGTCATCAAGTATGGCGAGTGAATACTGCCAATTCAAAGCTCCAAAGGAGGAGGGGAGGGAGGAGTCTCGGTTTTTGAATGGGGTTGAATGGGGCTCCCGACCAGAGACCAACTGCAACTTCACGGCGGGTTCATGTTCAGACTGCTACCGACGGCGGAGTCACAGCGACGAATCTTCGAAATTCACTATAATTTTACGCTTACTACGTACGGCGCGTGGAAATCCACGGATAACCTGCCTAAGGAGACTGTCGTGTTACAACTTATAACTTACATACAAAAACTTTTGTGCAATAACTGCAATAACTGTATGCATAACTTTACAGTAACTGCAATAACTATACGACAACTTACATACAGAAACGTATGTGCAATAATCTGTGCAATTCCACGAACGTATTAACGTATTCATTTTACTTAATTCCTTCACTTGTTACTTATTACTTATTTTGTTTGGTAAATGCTCTTTCATGCGTGCACTGTCCCCTTTGCTACTGTAATGTGTAAATTTCTCCGTTGTGAGACATTAAAGGTTTTCTGATTCTGATTTATGTGTGCTGCTTCACTTTTTTTCTTTTTTTTTTACAGTTTTTCTTCATGAGTGTGTGTCATTGTTCTTGTCTTTGGAACTGCGTTTTTACACCATGTTGGTCAAATGCTGTTTTTTTTAATTGCTTCATAAATTAAATTGGAATGTAGACATCAAATTTTCAAAACAGGCCTATGTAACTCAAAAATGAAACCTTCCATGCTGCAGCTAGAACCCAATAATTATTTTACATCAGGTAAGTGAAATGCTGCCATGCATTAGTCAAGCCTGATACTGCATCAAGCACTATGATATACTTTCGAACAACTACACTATGAATCAGTAATCTACGTTGTCTGCATCCAAAGTTTCTTGTATAATAAAATTATCATCCAAAGATATTTTTTTTACGTAAGGCTTGTGAACATTTTAGGTCTAAAAAACACAAACACACATGAGCTCCAAAGCAAAATATTCTTTTTTCATTAGGAGAAAAATTGATGAAATCCGAAGTGTACCGGATAATTTGTAAGACTTATTTCAAAATATGTCATCTGCCTGTACGTATCATACTTAATGAATAATACAAATACCTTCACTTTCTATAGCTTGGACTGAATCACTGTAAAAGATCAGAGTAGATACAAAAATAAAGTAGACAATATTTGTTCCACTGACGCTGTCTTAGTGACGACATGCATGTCAGTACTTCCACTGACGGCGGTGTGTCAGTGGCAACATGCTTATCCACACGCAAAAGTCACAAGAGAGCCTCCTGAGGCAGGTAATCCATGGCACAATTCACGCGCCATACTTTGCTTTGTCAGATCCTTCTGTGTGTGGTACTCTGGTCGTAGCGGCTAACATGCGTCACCGTATCTCTCTCTATATCTGCCTCAGTTTTGTTTATAGTACTTAGCTTGATTCCTGCCAACATTTGTTTTGTTTTGCTTTGAAATAATGATTATTATTTCATCAAAATCACTCTGGATATCTGCATTTGGGTCCACCTGCCTTGAGACCAATTGAAATCAAAACCGTGACACTCTGTGTCACATCACATCTCCTCAGCCTAATTTCTGCCATACTGAATAACTTTTCCAGATGTATTTCTTTATTGCACGTACAACATAGGCCAATCTGACTTCATGGAGTATGTCCTTCAGAAGAAATTACACTATTGTAACATCCTTCAATACTTTGCCATGTCGTCCACAGCGTCAGAAGAGACTACTACACCAACATTGTTACTGTTCATAGGCATGATAAAGTAGATTTTATGCGGCAACTGATGTCTCCCCTCAAATAGGACATGACAGTATGATTGTATTTATTGTATTGTAACGGACTTAGTGGTGGTGGTGGATGATCCCTCTGGAGTCCAGACACTGGTGGTGGTGGTGGTGGTGGCTGATGATCCCTCTGGAGTCCAGACACTGGTGGTGGTGGTGGTGGATGATCCCTCTGGAGTCCAGACACTGGTGGTGGTGGTGGTGGTGGTGATGATCTCTCTGGAGTCCAGACACTGGTGGTGGTGGTGGTGGATGATCCCTCTGGAGTCCAGACACTGGTGGTGGTGGTGGTGGTGGTGGTGGTGGTGGTGGTGGTGGTGATGATTCCTCTGGAGTCCAGACACTGGTGGTGATGATCCCTCTGAAGGATGGACTGGAGTTGATGATTCTGACGTGACAGGTGGAGATAGGGAGGTGGAGGTGGAGGTGGAGGGAGGTGGAGGGAGGTGGAGGTAGTGCACGTCAGCAACCTGAGAGAACCGGAAGCTGAGAGAGAACATATTTAAAAGTGGAAGCAGTGATATGATTGGCTAACAACAGAGGTGTGTCACTACCGATTGGACGGCTGTGGTCAGCTGCTGAGAACAGCTGATGTCTCGGTTACACCGACATCAACAGCAGGATATAATGATCCATGTGGGAGGAGTGATTGCTGGATGTGGCCTGTGATAACAGAGGTCTTCTAGAGCTTCATGTGATGATATGACCTCCACTCTGTCTGCAGCAGGTCCTCCTTCTGAAGTTCATCATGCTGCCACAACACAGAAATGGACAAATATGAGCCATTGTAATGTTTTGTATTTCCTCTGTCTGTGGTAAAACAACATTAGGAATACTAACACCACTTTCAGTACTCCAACTTTGAACTTCACTCTTCTTCCAAATGCTCCAACTCTTCCTCATGTTCATGCTGTTGTCTTCCTGCAACAACTCATTTCCTGTGAGGTTTCACAGCAAGCTTTTACCTTGAAAGAGTCTCGTATGTCAGGCGAATGTTCTGCTGTGCAGGGATCAATTTGAGTTAGTGGCTACGACAAGCAACTTCTTTCCCACAGACGAAGCCTGGTTGCATCCGTTAGTTACCGTTTACATTGTTCTTGCTCAAAAGGGACCAATTTAAATAGTTTTGTTGCTATT